>RJWM01019651.1:0-31233 GCA_004363535.1 Dasyprocta punctata | reverse complement strand
GGGTGACAGCGAGGAAGAATATGTAAAAATGAAACAATAAAACTACCATTTTGTATGTATGATCTAATTAAATTAATGCAGGAAAATGGGGGAAATGCCAACATAAAACCACAAAAAGAGTTAGGAAAGGCTTAGGGAAACCCTAAATTCACAATCATTGGATACAAGCAGCAAAAGAGAGGTATGAGAAGTGATTATTGAAAAGATTACCTGAGGACTTGTCAATAGCTAGTCAACCTTTTTTCTTCTACTTCTGCTGAGCATAAGGCAACAATCTCACTCCCTGGGAGAATAAAGGAGTGAGAATGGATATCAGGAACAGAAATTCAAGGTAGTTTTCCAGATGAGGTGGGAAAATCAAGATAGATAGATTATATCAATGATCAAAAAACACTGAAAAACTATTGATACATTCAATAAGATTTATTCTGCTCCTCCAAACAATGAAGACACTATGTTTACAGAACAAGAAAGACCTACCAAGCATTTAAGAAAAATCTATGCCTTGAAAGACAGAACCCAATTTCATAAACAGAAAAAATTCTACCTAGTAAAACAAATCTCAACAGAATAGAATTTAAAATTACTTCGGCTAATATAATCACACATTACTAAGATGGGATCTCCATTAAGCAAAAAATACTTTAAATTCTTTGTGATTTAAAAATCCTTGAAAACTTATTAGGTAATAGAATAGACTAAATGAGAGAAAGAGCATAGCTGAAGAAGGAATTAATGGACTAGAAAACTAAACTGAATTATTCTCCCCAGAATGTAGTATAGACAAAAAGACTAAAACTGTCAAGACAAAAGCTGATATATAAAAGATAAATATAGAAATTCAATTCCTCCTTAAGAGGAGTTCCTAAAGGTGCAAAGAAAGAAAACAGAGAAGAAATAATCAAAGGTAACTTTAAGAAAATTTCACACAACTGTGGACCTATATGCTAAGTAAAATAAGCTAGACACAAGTAGACAAATACCAAATATCCTCACTCATTTATGCTAACTAAAAAGTCCATCTCTTAAAAGAATGGAATAGAATGTGGCCACTAGAGACTAGGAAGGGCAGGGAGAATGAGATAGAAGGAAGTTAGGTAAGGGGCACTAACATAGCTTGAAATAATTTATAGCTTAAATACATAGCTTAAACATAGCTTAAAACAATTTAGAGAATATTTCAAAATAACTAGAAACATAACTTAAAACAATTTATAGAATATTTCAAAGTAACTAGAAAAGAGGTAAAAGTTTCCAACACAGAAATGATTACTGTTTGATGAAATAGGGGTGCTTATTACTGGAGTTTGAGTGCTACACATTGTATAAATGTGTCAAATTATCATACTCTACCCTATAAATGTGTTCAAGCATACATCAATTTAAAAAAGAAAATTTCATGTAGTTGAAAAATGCACAAAAATCCTGACATTTTAAAGTCCGAATGAGTGATAAGTATGGTGAATTTAACAGAACTCCAAATCTAGACTTCAGGATAAATTTCAGAGCACCAAAAGAAATTATGTTTCTTAAAAGAAAATGCAGTTTGACTCTAAAAAAAGAAAAAGGATTAATCTCACACTTCCTTTTAACATTTTTAAACATTAAAAGAAATAGCATCTCCAAAGTTCTAAAGAAAGTGAATTTTGAACCTAAACTATATCCATCAATTTAGCATTAAGTGGAGGTATAAAGTAATGCATTTTCAAACATGCAAAGCATCAGAAAGTTTACTGTTCTTAGATTCTTTTGGAAATAACTACTCTAGGATATATATACTCCAGCAAGCAAGGTAGGAAATCATTAGAAGAAGATCCAACAGAGAGACAAAGTAGAAAAAAGTAAATTATACTTCAATAAGGGAGGAGGAAATTCAAATTAGAAGATCTAACACAGAGAAGTAGAAAAAAAGTAAATTATATAATTAAATCTAAATAATTATTGATATGTTTTGAAAATATGAATCTAAAAAGAAATTCCAAGCAATCTCAATAGATAGTAATGCAGAAAGAAGAAAATAAGATTAATACATTTTTAATCTTGTTAGGAAAAAAGGATTTAGTGGATTAAGATATTAATTATATACATCATCCTAAAACCTAAATTGAAATTTGTAAGAATTCATTCATTCAAAAATTTAAATTGTAACTTACATTGAAATGTAACTAGCACAACTATTTTGAGATATATTTTAGCATGACCTAGAAAAATTGAAAATGCACACAATCTAATTGTACCCTTTCTAATTATACAATGAATATATTTGTTATGCTTCAATTTTAATGTGGTTACATTTTTTTCTAAATTCTTTTTCATTTGTATTTGCAATGCATAATAATTTCATTCTGGGGAAAATACATATATACATATTTATCATATCTTGATCATTTTTGCTCCCTGTTCTCCCCATAATTTTCCCTTTCTCCCCTTCACAAGATCCCCTTCCTCATCTCCAACAAGTCTACTACCCTATTTTCTACCATCTTTGCTTTATTTTGTTCTTTAAGCTATTTATATTTTAGTTTCTCATAAAAGAGAAACCATGCTATATTTAACCTTTTCTGTCTGATTTATTTCACTTAACATTATGGTCTCAGGATCCATCAATTTTCCAACAAATGACTTAAATCTGCCCTTCTTTAAGGCTGATATCTACTTATTTAATGAGACATTATTTCAGCCCCAAACAACCCCTTAACCAAGCCTTCTCTATCAGTCATGCCAGTTTCATTCTAATACCTCCCAGTCTTCTATTCTGCCCTTCTCCTTTGCCACCTTCCCAGTCCAGCACACCACACCTCTCACCTGCAAAGCTTTGAAACTTAACTGGAATCCCTATATTCATGCTGCTTTGAGCCTAAATTATGATCTACCCTGAAACTTCTCCAAACACAAGCACAAACACAAATTTGTCTTCTCAAAGCAAATCTTCCCTTGGCTTAAAATTTTTCAAGGTCATGAGAATGTAAGAATCTTCAATAGTAACTGAAACTATATTATTCGAGAACATTGTTCTATTATAATGTTTCGTTTAAATTGATAATGATGACAAAAATATTCATTACATTATTTTGCACCCTTTATGCTTGAAACATTTCTCACACAAAACAGGCCAAAAAATCCCAAGCAAAATATAGTAGGAGAGCCTTTTGTATGGCTAGCTCTGTCATGTCTAGTCCTAATACCTATCCAGTCACGTATTGCACACACTGATCTTCAAGTTCTTTGCCTGGAATTTACTTCCTTCTATCACAGAATTTTTGTTGTTTCTTCCTAGAACTCTCTCTGTCTCTCTCTCTCAATGAACTCCCCAGTTAATGATTATGCAAACCTCACATTTTAGTGTGTATAACACTTTAATGGAGTTACCTTTTTGACCTCTCCAGTCTATATCAAGATACATAGATAGAAGATAAATAGGGGACTGGGGATATAGCTCAGTGGCATAAGTGCCTACCTGGCAAGCACAAAGTCCTGAATTCAATTCCTGGTATCAAAAATAAATTTTTTTAAAAACACATAAGAATAGAAGATAGATATTCTTTGATTTTCATGAGATACTCCTTAAACCTCTATCTTGGTTTGTACACTGGTTTATGTGATTATTTTCTTTATGGCATTAGCTGTTTCTAATACACTGCATATGGATTGCTACAATATCTGTTTTGGCTCCTTATTTTAATGACTATCATGGAGTGGCACCTTCATAAATGTTGAATGAGGTAATAAATGGGACATAAGCATAGAAAAAAAAAACTGGAACTTGGAGTTAAAAGGAAAAATGTCCTCTTTCCATGTCTGCCGCTTAACATCGGGCAATGTAGTCCAACTCTCCACAGCTAAGTCTCACCATGTGTAAAGTGAAGGGAATAGCAGTACCCAAACTACTGGATTGCAACAAGCACTAAAGAAGAGAGCATAAAGTGCTCACAACATGTCTGACTCATAGAAGGCACTCCAACAACTCTTCATCATTTTCATGCTTTTAAATTTTTCTTGAAATCTCACATTAACATGTACTCCCGATCTGCTCATGCTCTTCTGAATGTACTCTGTAAAACGTTTAAATGATGCTCAGGAAGAGGAAACCACAGCAGTGCCATTCTGTCTGCCATATTTGCCTAAGATTTTCTTGTACAGAACTAGGCTCTTCAGGCTGTGGCCCTGTACATGGGGGTCCTCACAGGAGTGGAGGAGTCACTGAGGTGGAGATCCCTGGGTTCTGCTTCTTGTTCTTTCCTCTTACTCTACTGAAACCTCAACATTTTTGTTTTCTAAGAAAGCCACATTTTACTTATAGATTTTCCTTGTTTTTACTTTAGATTCATATGCTTACATTGAACGAAGTGGTGACCCCTCAAAGCATTGCCCAGAGAAAACTTTATTGCTTTTTATTTGAGTCAAAACTGACCAAGCTTTCAGAATTCCCAATCAGCTGAGACTGTTTTAAGGCTTCCCAACCAGCCGACTTCTCCAGGTTCCGCAAGCCTCTGTAACTATTGCTGAAGTCTTCCCTGGTAAAAGAGACTCAGTGAAAAGGAACATCTGGATGTAAAGTAGACTTTAATTACATCTCACACCCTTACTGCTAACTCCAGGGAAAGACTTAAAACTGTGGCTTCATTAGAATCTCAGTAGTCATTTTAACCTAATTGCTCTCTTAAAACTGACACCTAAACCTTCAAGAATAAACTGAGTCCCTGACTCCTGGAACTACTCACCCTTGATAAATGTTCCCGGAAGACTCAAATGCTATAACTAATTTCAGTAAATGTTTTCATAACCTTAATTGTGGAATTAATGTTTAACAAGTTCCAGAGGAACCAATTTCCTGCTTCAGGAAACTTCCTTACTAAGTTCCCTAATTATTCCCAGGGAGTCATTGCTCTTTGGAGTCCCACCAGCCAAGGGAAGCTGCTAATAGGCCACAGGTGACAGCGACAGTTTAGTTACCAAGGAAATAGCCCAACTATACAGGTGAGACTGTTTGACACGGGGATACCAGGGACCTGCAAACATGTATTTCTGTTGCCTCTGTTTCCTTTCTTTATCAGAGGGTGGAGGAGAGGACACAAGCAAACCAAGATACTCATTCATCTTCTTAAAGACACAGAAAAATTGCCTATAGTGAATTCTCTAGTGTAGGATTGTGAAACCTTTTAATCTCAAGGCCCCTTTACACTCTTAGAATTTATAGTGAATCTCAAAAATCTTTCCTTAAAGGTTGTAGCAATTTGATATTTACTACATTAGAAATTAAAGCTAAAGCTTTTTAAAATAATTGTTCAGCTCATTTTAAAATGATCATAATAATAATAATAATCCCATTACATGTTAATGGAAATAATAAATTATATTTTCAAATATAATAATAATTATTATTTTACATTTTTAAATATTTAGAAGAGTATCATTGCTTTACATTCTTGTGAACTCTTTGCTATCTGGCTTAGAACACAGCTGAATTTTCATGTTTGTTTCTACTTTCAATCTCTTGTGATATAATGCATCATGTAGTTTCTAGAAAATTCTACTGCAAATTCCTAGAGAATATGATATGTAAGGCAAATGATGTTTCAATATGATTATAAAAGTAATTTTGATCATACAGAACCCACAAAAAGTCTCAGGTCTCCCAGGGGTCAACAAAACAACTTTGAGAACCATTACTAGAAACAAAACTGCAATAAAAAATAGTCATTGAATAGCTTTATTGGAATGAAACATGGAGTAGAGCAAAACACTAAGAGACAAGTTGGCAGTTACTAAGAGGGAAATGTCTGCGTTTTCCTCCTCAAATGCCTACCACTTAAATCATCCTGAGCTACAGGAAGTCCCAGCCTGCTACTGGAACATCCTATAATCCTATCAGTGGCGATCTGCCCTGTTTCTGGTTGATAATCAGAGAAACAAAAATATCCATCTAGAGGCCTTAATATCAAAAATAGTTTTTGCCACAATTTTATTTGTAAGCAATGACATAAAATTCTACAGAATTACAGTTGTCAAATATCAAAAGTCCACAGAACGTATTGACAAAGACTTCAGTGTTAGAAAAAGCAAGTCATTCTTGACAAGAGTAGCAACACAAATTGAGTAAATTTTCATTTGAAATAAATGTCTGATTATTCCTTTCTAAAGTCCTGGCTGCAAACTCAAAGAACGAGGAAAATCCAGAGCTTTTGAGAGAATTATCCTTATTTATTTCCCTGAAGCAACTTGTTATTATGTCCAAGTCATATACATAAGTGGAATGCTCTTATGCCTATATGGAAAATTGATGAATTAGGCTGAGAAAAGCGGGCACTGGGAGGAGAAGAAAGAAGAAAAAGAGGAGCAAAAGAAAAAAGAAACTATCAATTTCTTCATCTAGAATGACCCTTACGGTTCAGGGGAAAGGGGAGAGGCAGGTGGGTTGGACCAGCTGCGGTGGCCCGGGCATGGACCAGCCTAGAGCTGGCCTCCTGTGGTAATCATGGCATCTAAGAATCCATCTCTCCAAGAATATGAAAGTGATGAGGATTTAAGGAAGTGTTAAATTTGACAGAATATGCAACAAGACACCAGTAATGGAATAGTGTTTGACCATCAATCAGGTCCTATGCTAGAAAGATACTCAGTAGCTACCCAGATTGCAATGAGTGGTATGACTGGCTGATATGCAGGAATTTTATTCCAGAAAGTAGGAAAACTTGCAGCAACAGCAGCAGTTAGTGGCTTTCTTCTCTTACAGATGCCCATTCACAGTGTCTATGTGCAGATCTACTGGAAGAGAGTTGAAAACGATGTAAACAAAGCAAAAAGACAGATTAAGAAATGAGCAAATAAAGCAGCACGTGAAATCAATGTAATCAAAGAAGTAACTGAATTTATCAAACAGAACACTGATATAAATAGTGTATTTATGGGAAGCTTTTTGCTCAGCTTTGCATTTTACAGACATGAGTTATCCTTCTTAGTGGATTCAACTATGACAAGAGTGTGGCCACAGGATAATCTCTCAGCAGCACGTGCCACCAGAGTCTCCAGAACAAACAGAAAGTCTCTGGACAATATCAAACTCACAACTAAGCATTTTTGCCACCTGAAACTTGGTAAATGAATATCTGCTGTAAAACAACCTGTATTGTATTTGAACAACAGAATAGCTTTTGTCATTTTTTTAAATGTGCATCTACTTAGAAACTGGTCAGTAAGATACCACTATTAGATATGAATATAAGAAAAAAATATACTGAATCAATTTCCCAAAGAAATACTTACTTTTTTACATAAATAAGATATTCATCATACATTACAGGACAGTACCAATAGTTAAAAACTTGTCTTATAGCTTAATATAATGGCGTACTTTTTAAAGACGTATTTGCAACAAACTTGAACTGTAATGCTCTTTTATGTTATGTTAAAAACAATACAATTATTACAGATACTAAGTAGATTCTACTGATGGATTACCAATCCTTAGGTTGTTTACTCTCTGCCTTTCTATCCTGACATATACATAAGACTGGGTCCAGTGGGCCCATCCCTTCTCTACTGTAAATTTGTACTTTAGTGTAATAATGGGCTGTGTGTCACAGTACCTTTCCCTGAGGCACACAGGAAGCAATCTATGTGTTTACCCACTTGATATGTTGGATGGCAAGATGGGTGCATGTGTTCAAAAGTGGCAAAACAGGACTTTTACCCACCTTATGTTCCATGTAACCTTGTTTTGTGTATATTTACCCAAGCATCACAAAGAGTCCAATAGACCCAGACCACTGCAGAATTTTTTTTGAGGCAGGTTCTCACTATGTAGTCCAGGCTGACCTCAAACTCACTAGATAGCCCAGGTTGGCCTCGAGTAAAAACGTTTTCTTTTTGTTTTTCTTGTAGAAGTAGCTCAACTCACTACAATGGCCCATGAAAGACCAGATTTATAAGTTTTGGAAGAGGTCAAAAGTAAATCAACAGGTTACTCATGCATGGATGATGAAGATGATCCATTATGGTAAAATACATGTTTTTACAACAGAAGAGTGATGTGGGAGTATGATGATAATGTTGATGACTTTGACGTGGGCATCAGAGCCAAAATTCTTGTGACATGAAATGGAGCAAGAATCAACTGATATGCACAGTATGCAGACCTCCTTGATTCAGATGACAAAGAAAACGGCAATATAAGTGTATATTTGACAGGCAAAGATGTTATAAAATGGCCATGCAGCCAAATAGAATGATTCAATATTAGAACTAGGTTCAAAAATATAGTGAAGATCTTGGTAAGGATGACAGGTGTTGGACAGAATGCCAGCACTGCCATTCAATGTTAGAAACTGCAACAGATGAAATGCTACAAGATGCTGTGAAATACACAACTGCTGAAATGCAAGTAAAACATTCTGTAAGCACCAATAGCCATATTGAAAAATGTATTTATTATGACACCTCACTAGCTGAACTGAAAGGATTCATAGCTCCACTGTACTTCGCAGTGATTTCTCATGCTGATCATAGGAAAATAAAAGACTTATGGAAAAGTGATGGTCAAAATATAGCATAAAAATTTATGCCCTTGTATATGCAAAGAATTATTATGCTTTCAATTTAGACATTTATCCTGGAATCCAGTCATCAGGTCCTTATTCCTATAGTAATAAACCAAATGATATGAACAGTCTTCTTCCCATCTCCCAAACTCATCAGAATGTGACATGTGACAATCGGTTTACCAGTTTCCAACTGATGTTACATTTGCTAACAGAGTACAAGTTGACCAGTGCAGGAACTATACACAAGAACAAAGCAGAAGTTACAAATGAAATGTTGCAATTTAAAAACAGAGAATTCTATAGTACAATTTTTGGATTTCAGAAAGATACAACATTGGCCTCACAAAGAAAAACAAACTGGTACTACCATGATGGAAATATTGACAGAGAAACCTTGAGGAAGTAGAAGCCTGAGATTGACACTTTCTACAAAATGTGGAGGAAATGTTTTTGATGAGTTGTGCAGCAAGTATGAGGTCACTTGAAACATAAAGCATTAGTCATGGTTGTGTTTTACTAGATCCTAAATGTGTGTGGCATAGTTTTATACTTTACCAAGAAAATAACAAGTGCAAAATATGGAGAAATGTTCTTACAGCATTGGACTGGAGCTCATAAGAGATCCTTTACAGCAGAGGAAAAACAAAATGTTTCTGCCCAGGAAACTACACAAATCAATTGTGGAGCACACTGGTGAGCTGATAGGTGAACAGAAAGTTGCAACATCAGAAAGACCTACTACAACAACAGAAAAACAAAAAAGATGTCACCTGTACTCTACAAGAAGGTACAGGAAAATAAAACATACATGCTATCAGTGTAAGTGATACTTACATGTGGAACATCAAATTGTGAAGACTGCCTTGAGTGTAACAGCTGAAGCAAAGCTTATTTGTGTGGTAGACTTTTGTTTGTGTTTATACTGTAGTTCACATAGGTTTTTATTTTTGATGTTACCTTTTAGGTTTTATAAGAAAGTAAACAGCTGATGTAAAAACGCTGGTATTTATTCTAAACACACAATACATATGAGAACTTATCGCTTTATTTTATTGATCCTGTTAACTACACACACTATAACATAATAAGAACCTCCGGACAAATCAGCAAGATCAATGAGATGTCATGCATGTCCTACAAAAAGGAGAGGAAAGCGAAACACATGTACAGCCAATGTAAGTGATATTATGTGCAGGGAACATGTCATGTATGCAGACTGCTTTAGATATGATAATTGAAGTAAAGATATTTTACTCATAAAATGCTATTGGTATTTTCATTGTAGTTCATATAAGAATTTATTTGTGTTGTTCTTTTTTAGACTTTGTATACCTAAGAACAGACAATGTTGAAAATTTTGATGCTTTTTATTACCAATAAATACTAAAATTTCAATACTTTATTTTTGTAATCTTTTCCCTGTTAAGAACTCCTTATTTAATATTATAGACTCATAAAAATAAAATTAATAATTCATCAATAGAAATATTTTAAAGAATAAATATAGATCGGATAGACCTGTGTTTCTGCACCTTAATAACAAAATTAGTCTTATGCTCCAAATAATAACACTTTTCTAAAAAGGATCTTCTAAGGAAATACTACAACATGTCTAAAACTCTTTCATTTTTTGAAGTTTGTACTTTTTAAAAATATCTTCTCCTGTGTTATCTTCTAATTTTTGTTATTCGTTTACTCTGGCAGCCTGGGGAGAACTAATTTTGGCTATACATATAGCTGGGTCATTGATTCATTTTATTAACTCTAAAAGTACCCATCTTTTATTTCTAAGAATCCTAAGTATTATTTTGGTTTCTTTTTACTGTCTGAAAAATTGTAAATTTTTATGTAATTATAAAGTTGTAGCTCACAGAGAATGTCTCCGGGATCAAGTCTGAGATGTGAATACTCAGACCTGGCATCCAGGCTTTGGTAGCATTATGTTTATTAAACACTGCACCAATTTATCTGTTTCTTGGGAACAAAAATCATACTCTCCAAGAGTCTTATTATCCACGAACATTTCTACATCGTTAATTTTCTCCGTAGTGTTCTAAATTGGAATGGGGAAATGAGCAGAAAAACATGGATTGGAATCTTCAGATCAGACAGACTGCAGAAACTGTATTGAGATGATCTTCATTTGCTACAAAGCAACCATAGTACAGATATTTTGTGTGTTACAAACATGTGCCATTCCACATATTGAAGATTGGTCAGAGGCTTTCTGCTTTCATCTTCCTGAGCCTCCTTAACATTGAATGTGGGATTCATCTTTAATATCTTTTGTTTGTTGTTATTAGCACCTCAGATACAATGCTAAATAAAACCCAGGCTTTCTTAATATGCACTAATAAAAACAAAATTGAGAAATTCACATTTTATTTGGATCATCTAACCCACTTTCTTAAAGCTATTCTGTACAAATTAAAATGCCTGTAATTCTGAATACATAAAACATTCTTTATTTTAGTAATACCTACCTACTATGCAGAATAAAATAATGACAAGTGCTATTAAAAATAAACAAATGGAAAGTGCTGCTATTTAAAATATCAGAATATATTCAACAATAAAAGGAAAACAAAAATATAAAGATGATCCTGATATATATTCAAAAATGCAGAGTTGAGAAACTGAAGCATACCTTCACAAAGAAATGCAGTTTCACTACCAATTAAATTTAAATAGGTAGGATTACCTATTATACTACTAATTAAATTTAAACAGGTAAAGATTAAGTATTACATGGCTTCTCAACAAGTCAGTCTTTGTGTAAAACCACTTTTCTTCGCCATAATTTCAACAAAGCCCTTTTCATCTCATTGTTGCGCAAACTGTAGATAAGTGGATTCAGCAGAGGTGTGAGCAGTGTGTAAGCCAGGGACATCAGTTTCTTGGTCTCCGGTGAGTAGCTGGCTTTGGGTTGTAAATAAGTCATACTGGCTGTGCCATAGAAGAGGGTGACTGAGGTGAGATGAGAGGCACAGGTGGAAAAGGTCTTTTGCTTTCCAGTGCTTGATGGTATCTTCAGGATGGCAATGAGAATTCGAATGTAAGACAACAGAATCAACACGAAAGGAACCATAATAATCAAAAGGGTGCCTGTGAAAGCATAGACTTCAAACAAGAAAGTGTCGGCACATACAAGCTCCAGCACTGGAGGAGTCTCACAGAAGAGATGATTGATTTCGTTGGGGCCACAAAAAGGAAAACTAAATACCCATGTTGTCTGCACAGTAGCCACCATAATCCATGAGACCCAAGAGAATATTACTAACTTCACAAGAACACTTTTGCTCATAATGGTTGGGTAGGTCAGAGGATGGCATATTGCTGCAAATCGGTCATAGGCCATTGCCCCCAGAAGAAAACATTCAGTCCCACCAAAAAGAAGAATGAAATACATTTGTGTGAAACAGTCAACAAATGAAATAGTTGTTTTCTTGGTGGACAGGACCACTAGCATCTCAGGCATGATGGCTGCACTGAAACTCACTTCCACCACAGATAAGTTCTGAAGGAAAAGGTACATGGGGATATGGAGGCTCTGGTCCAGGAAGATGACCACTATGATGATGGCATTTCCCATCAGGGTCACCAGATAAATAACCAAGAAAACCCCAAAGATCTGCTCTTGGAGCTCAGGAAAGTTGGAAAAGCCCAAGAGGATGAATTCAGTCACAGAGCTTTGATTTTGCTTTCTCGTCTCGGGCAAGCACTGCATTGTTCTTGTTGACACACTGCAGTGTACGGAATGAATTTACAGTTCAGTAGTTGAGAATTCCAATCTCTCTTATCAGCAAAAGTTCTAATAAGAGATGAAAAGAGGAACCATCCTGACAAAAATTTACCCTGGCAATTTTGGAGAATGGCTGAATGCTTGCATGAATGAATCTTTCAAATATACAAGAATTAAAAATTCTGGCTTAGAAATCTGGTGTGCAAAGTACAAAATACTATCAAATATCTGCTGCAACCTGAACACTACATGGTTTAAAAATTATACATGTGCTTTAAGTAAATAAAAATATGTGTCTTCTTCCAATCCCATAACATTACTATAGTTATTTATTTTACTCAATTTTGTGTAAATATAAAATTTCAGACTACAAATACAAAGTTTGAGAAAGTAGATAGACTGAGAACTCTAGTGCTAACATTTTGTTACTAAACTAAGAATTCTGTTCTGGCAAATTGTATATAAATACATAGAAAATATTCACTATATTTAAAATGAATGGAGTTATAGGTAACAATGAAAAATAACAACATTCCATAGGAACATTCAGAAGGACTGGCATTTTAGATGCATCTATATTGGGTAACTTCTACAGGTAATGTAGATTGATTTCAGGATTACTGATTTCTAGCCAATTCTATCAGAATTTCGTGGATGTGAACTTTTTAGGGCCAAATCTCCAAGGCCTATCATTTTGACAATGATAACTTAAGAAAATGTCTTATTTATCGTCATTATTGAACTGTGATTTAATAGTTTCCAACCTCTTTTTCTCCCCACTCCTTTCCTCATCAAGAAATTCATGTAATCATTAATTACTCAACAACCTCTGAGAGACCACCTGCCATTTTCTTGACTCTGTATGGTCAAGAATACATTGGAGAACAGAGCTCAGCAGGTCCTAAGCATACAACATAAAATGCATACTCGTTACCCTTAGCCAATATAATACTTAAAGTACTCCCACCTATCACACAACAGGACTCTCTACTTCTTACAGCTCATTCTATTTTTTCCACTATTATCAAATGATGTATGTATGTATGTGTGTATATAAAAGTCGAATATCCCCACTATAGCATGACAAAGGTTTTGGTTGCTTCTTTGGTATGTACACATGGCCTGCAACAAGACCTGGCTCATAAAACATATTAAACCAATATTTACAGAATAAGTAAATAAAAGAAGCTAGAAAAATCTGGTCTCTATTTTTAAGAAATACACTCTCTAAAAGAAAAGTGAAGCCAGTCACAAAACAAATGGGAAACAATTGGAAAGTAATATCAAATGCTTTAAAAATCTAAAAGAAGTGAAGATTGCTTGTGAATTTAACAATTACAGTCACAGGTCTTGTGTAGAAGGGCAATTAGGTCAAAGAGAAAAGCAGAAGAAGTAAGACACACTCAAGTCAGAAAGTCTTAATGACAGCATAAGACTAAAATGGAGGTTATTGTCATTTCTGTGGTGTTCTGAAAACCAAAAGGAAATCTCCAGGGCAGACGATGAAGTCAGGATGATAGAGACACAGCAGACTGAAAACACAGAATATTATCTTGTCTGAAAAACAGTAGGACATTAGCCAGAGTTAAAAGACAACTCGATTTACTTCTGAATGGAAAAATAGCCATGCATTACAGTCAAATGCTTCTATTAACCCTAATAACCATGCATAGTTTATATGTCAAAAATCTCCTAAAACTAAGAAAATAAATTGAGCAGGGCTAAATATTCAAAATTTATTTCTAATGACCAAAAAACTCCACAATGTGTATTCAGTTTACTTAGAAATGGTAGGTTTTTGAAAATAAGAAAATTTATACTAACACAAAAATAGGAAATCTTTATACAACTGATTAAATCACATAATGAGATTGAAATATATTTAACAACACAGTAGGGTAACTATTGCTGACAACAACAAATTTCACATTTTAAAATACCTAGTAAAGAGAATTTACTGTTTCCATCATAAAGTAATGGTAATTGTCTGAGGTGATACAAATGCCAGTGACCCTCATCTGATCTTCACACATTGTATACACGTTTAGGAATGTCACACTGTGCCTTATAAAAATATCCAATAATGTGATTACCATTGAAAACAAAAACAACATTTAATTAACAAAAACCTGTATTGAGTGGTAAAGAACTGACCATAGATGCCCTCTCTTTTCTCCATAATTTAAAGACCCTACTGTTGTCTTAGATAACTCTCTAACACAAGTCTCACAACCAGGTTACCTCTTTCCTTAGGATTCAGAATGCTAGTTGAAAACTATAAGCATTGAACCAAATGACCAATTTCCTTAAGCACAAACATCTAGGATTTGATGATGAGTGCCTGCAAAGAACTTAACGCCTGCCATGGTGGCATGCATGTTTCTCTGACAAGAGATAAGAAGTTTACAAACATTGAACAAAAGTCTATTGATTTAGAGGTTTCAGCTGTGCCTGGTAAACCCGAGTACCAAGGCATTTCTGCAATAGTGTCTCCAGCCACCAATGAGAAGAGTAAATGAAAAACCCACTGACAGACATACAAGTAAAAGCTGAACTTCCTCACCTACTTACTGTGTATGCTTTCTTACTCTGTCTCTGTAAGTTGTATGCTACTTTATCAGTTTCATCACTAGTCAAAAAGCACATAGCCACAAATATGATTTAGTGACTCAGTACACTGATTTCATAACATTATATGATATAACCTTGCATGCTCTGGAGAATTCCTCCATGAAACCTTGGCATCACTTCTCACAGACCTTCTCACATTCTGTATGATAACTAGAGACTTGAAGTTGGTCCCTCAGGTGAGAACGCTCAGGAGAACAAGCTTGAAGCATTACTCTTTCATGTGTTCATGGGGAGTAAACACCACTTACACAAGAGACCTCATCATGACAGTTCTAATAACAAATGGAATCAAAAACTGAAGCAATATTTAAACAAAGAAAGAAGGAAGGAATGGGATGAGGGTGTGGACCAAGGCAAGAAGCCTAGCCACAGAGGACTTGACTGGAGAGAGTGCGTATTTTGTGCATTGGTGGGAAATGAGTTAAGGCAAGTAGATTCAAACCTCTATGCTGAAAGTCTGCATGCTCCAGGCCCCAGAACTTTCATCTTTTTGACAGAAATAAAAATAAGGTCACTGAAATTTTTGAGATAAAATATCATGATAGTTTATTTCATGCATTGAGCTTCTTTTCTTTGAGTCAAAAAATATAAACTGGCCTATATGTCTTTGAGCACATTAATAAATTTCTCTGCTATTACTTTCTCTGTAAAAGAAAATATTGCTATTAATCTCATAATGTTAACAAGCTATGTTGAAGGAGGTCCCCCAAAGCAAACATAGAAAATCTTGACTCATGCCAAACAAAGAGCAGATTTTGGATTTGCTGGCTTTTATCACAGAAAAAGATTTTTCAGGATGCACTACTAATAGCCATGACAGAGTTTATTCAGTGAAATTATAAAAGTACACACTCACAGAAATAGAGTGCAAGCCCTCAAAAGGGAAAGAAGTTTCTTCCACACCCAGACAACAGAGAACCCCAGGTGGGCTGGCAAGAGCCCCAGTGAGGCCTCCCACCACCTGGAGGAACCAAAAAGGGCCTAACAGACCCCTGCTGACTCAGTAGGGTCTCGGCTGGGGCATACACTATAGATCTGACGGCCTGAAAGAGCCTGAAACTGCAGTAACAATAGGAGATAAGGGCTGGCTTACATCAATACTCCTGGGTTAGCCAACCTAGGAAAAATATAGAACTCATCCAACAGGCCCAGCAGGAGGAATTCAGGTGACTGGCTCCTCCCCTACACTGTAGGATCCAGCAATTGGGCAAACATCGACCACACAGTCAGACTCTAAGACACACATGATGGACTGTTGAGGCTAGCAGGATTGAAAATATCAAAATATTAACTCAAAAGGTGACAATGACAAAAGGAAAAAACAAAATGCAATCTCCAGTGCCCAGTCCATCAGGAACAAGTACAGGGGACATCAAAATGGAGTATTCTGGAAGTCAAACACCTGAAATTTCTGAAAAGATAGCAAGTGAAATAAAGAAACAAATCCATAATGCTATAGAGGAAATCAGATTAGAAATAATCTCTCAGGTAAAGAAAGAAATGACAAACTTAATAAAGGAGCTGCTCAGTATAGCTAAAGAAGACATTGATTTAAAAAAAAAAGTACATGAGCATGGAAAAATGATGGAAATCGTGAATGAACAATATAGGTAAAAAATAGAATCCTTGAAACAAATTCAATGAGATATCCAGGAAATTAAAAATTCCACTAAAAACTGGTGAAACTGCTTGAATGAAATTGAAGGTAGAGTTTCAGACCTTGAAGACAGGATCACAGCTAGTGATCACAAAAGGAAAGAACTTTAAAAAATAACAAGTGATCATGAAATAACAATCCAACAGCTTCAAGACCATGCCAAAAATATGTATAAATTGATAGGTGTCAATGAAAATGCAGGAGTCAATGCAACTGACTTAAAAAACTATTCACAAAAATAACAGTAGAAATTTTTCCAACCATGGGGAAAGAATCTGATATACAGATAAGTGAGGTATACAGAGCTCCAACCAGTCATAAGCCAAATAAATTTATACCCAGACATATAATAATCAAGATCCCTGAAATCAGCACAAAAAGAGAAGACTAAAAACTGACTGCTCAACACAAACCCTCACATAAAGACAAGCTTGGAATATAGTGTTTCAAGCCCTCAAAGAAAACAACTTTCAGCCCAGATTGATGTACCTTGCAAAATTTTCTTTGAAAATTAATGAAAAAATAAAATGCTTCCATGACAAAGAAAAACTGAAAAAGTTCATGTCTACCAAACCAACCCTAGAAAGAGTACTGAAAGACATACTAGAGAGAGACAGTTCCCAGAACAACAGCAAAAAGAAACTGGCAGGCAGGGCAAGCAATTAAACAAGGGAGAAAAGCAGGGAAACAACAACAGGAAAAAAACATGACAAAGTTAAGCCAGTACATATCAGTTGTAACCATTAATGTAAACGGCCTCAATTCACCAATTTAAAAAACTACGTTAACAGAATGGATTAAGAAACAGTACCCAACAATATGTTGTATACAAGAAACACATCTGACTTTAAAGGAAACTCATACACTGAAAGTCAAAGGTTAGAAAAAAATAGTCCATGTGACAGGAACCCAGAAAAAAGCAGGTGCAGTTATGTGAACATCAAACCAAAAATGATCAAAAGAGATCAAGAATGTCACTACATACTTGTTAGGGGAAAAATTCAAGAGAAAGGAATAACACTCACAAATATATATACACCAAATACAGGAGAACCCAACTATATAAGACAAATACTAATAAACATGAAAAACCAAATATACAATAATACAATTATAACAGAGGACTTTAATATCCCATTGTCACAAAGAGATAGAACAGCTAGACAAAAAGTCAGCAAAGAAATAACAGAACTAAATTAAACCTGTTAACAAATGCACTTTCTGGATGTTTATAGAGTGTTCCACTCAACGACATCAGAATGTACACTCTTTTTTTTTTTTTTCCCCCGGCACCGGGGATTGAACTCACAACCTCACACCTGCCAGACAGGCGCTTGAGCCACTGAGCCAAACTCCTGGCCCTGGTTTTTTGAGGCAGGGTCTCACTATGTAGCTCAGGCCGGCCTTGCGCTCGCGTTGTAGCCCAAACCGGCCTCGAACTCACAACGCTCCGCCTACCTCAGCCTCCGGAGTGCTGGGATTAAAGGCGTGCGCCACCACGCCCGGCTAGAATACACATTCTTCTCAGATGCACATGGCACATTGTCTAAAATAGACTATAGATTAGCCCATATAACATGCTTAAGTAAGTGCAAAGGAGCTGAAATTATCCCACGCATATTATCTGACCATAGCACACTGAAACTGGAAGTTAATGACAAAAGAAACTACAAAATCTACATAAACACATGGAAATTAAATAATACCCTCCTGAACAACCAATGGATTAGATGAAATTAAAGAAGAAACTAAACCATATCTACATTACAATGAATATGCAGATACAACATACCAAGACCTGTGGAATACAATGAAAGTGATCCTAAGAGGGAAATATATAGCAATGAAATGTCACATCAGGAAAACAGAACGAGCACAAATAAAAAACCTAATGCTGCATCTCAAGCATCTAGAAAAAGAAGAGCAAGTCAAGCCCAAAGCTCATAGAAGGGAGGAAATTATAAAGATCAAAGCAAAAATTAGTGCAATTGAGACTAAGAAAACAATACAAAGAATTAATGAATCGAAGAGTTGGTCCTTTGAAAGAATAAAGAAAATTGATAAGCCCCTAGTCAACCTTATAAAGAAAAAAATGAAAAAAACTCAACTTCATGCAATAAGGAATGAAAAGGGTAAATTTATTCCAGATTCTGTGGAAATTCAGAATATCATGAATACCTACTTTCAAAATCTTTATTCAAATAGGCTGCAAAGCACAGAGGAGATGGACAGATTCCTAGAAACATATGAATTACCAAAGCAGAATCAAGAAGGTATAAAAATTTTAAATAACCCAATATCAGTCACCGAAATTGAAAATGTAATTAAAAACTTACCAACAAAGAAAAGCCCAGGTCCTGATGGATTCACAGCTGAATTTTACAAAAAAAAAAAAGTTAGAGAAGATTTAATACAAATACTCATCAAACTCTTCAATGAAATTGAAAAGGAAGCAATTCTCCCTAACTCATTCCTGGAGGCAAGTATTACTCTGATACCTAAACCAGAGAAATATTCAACAAAAAGGAGAATCTGCCAGTCTTAATGAACACAGATGCAAAACTTCTCAATAAAATGCTAGCAAACACAATGCAACAAATCATCAAGAAGATTATACATCATGACCAAGTGGGATTCATCCCAGGAAAATCCAGGGATGGTTCAACATATGCAAATCAATAACTGTAATATACCACATCAACAAAGTCAAAGTCAAAAATCACATGATCATCTCAGTAGATGCAGGAAAAAAAACTTTGATAAAGTCCAAAACTCATTCATGATTAAAAATAACCTTAAAGATAAATTGGAATAGATGGTCTCTATCTCAATCCAATAAAAGCCATCTATGACAAACCAACAGCCAACATTATACTAAATGGACAAAAACAGAAAGTTTTCACTCTATAACCAGGAACAAGACAAGGATGTCCACTATCACCACTCCTATTCAATATAATTCTGGAAATGTTAGCCAGAGCAATTGGGCAAGAAAAATAAAAGAAATAAGGATAGGAAAGAAAGAGGTTAAATTATCATTATTTGCAGGTGACACGATGCTTTACATAGAAGACTCCCAAAACTCCACTGAAAGACTTTTAGGTGTAATAACCAAATTCAGCAATGTAGCTGGACACAAAGTCGACACTCCAAAATCAATAGCATTCCTGTACACAAACAAACTCACTGAGAGAGAAATGATAGAAATAACACCTTTTGCAATAGCATCCAAAAAAATGAAATACTTAGGAATCAACCTAACAAAGAATGTAAAAGACATATACATTGTAAAATGTAGTACTCTAAAAAAGGAGCCCGAAGAGGATGTCATAAAATGGAAAGATATCTCTTGCTCTTGGATGGAAGGTACCAACACAGTAAAAATGGTCATACTCCAAAAGCTGTTGTACAGATTTAATGCAATCTCAATCAAAATACCATTAACATACCTCACACATCAAGAGAAAACATTCCTAAAACTCGTTTGGAAACAGAAGAGACATAGAATAGCAAAGGCAATCCTGGATAACAAAGGCAAAGTAGGAGAAATCACAATCCCTGACTTGAAATTATACTACAAAGCTACTATGATGAAATCAGCATGGTATTGGCAAAAAAACATAGACATGAGGATCAATGGAACAGATTAGAAGATGCAAGCACAACTACAAACACACCCAGCCACCTTATCTTTGACAAAGGAGCTAAACATGTTCACTGGAAGAAAGATAGCCTCTTTAATAAATGACACTGGAAAAATTAGCTTTTCAAGTTCCAAATACTAAAACTAGACCCATGTCTATTACCATGCACTAAGGTTTAAATGGACAAAAGATCTAAATATTAAAATAGAAACACTAAATCTACTGGAAGACAAAGTAGGTAGAATCTTGAAGACATAGGGGTAGGCAAAGAGTTCATGAATAAAACAAACTGCACAGGAAATACTTGAAAGAATCAACCAATGGGATTGCATTTCATTAAAAAAACTTTTTTGCTTCTAAAGAAATCACAAAGTGAAAAGAAAACCCACAGAATGGGAAAGAATTTTAGCCAGCTATCCCTCAGACAAAGGAGTTGTATCCGGAACATACAAAGAATTGAAAAACATCAGGCCCCCAAATTCAAAGACCCAATCCAAAACTGGGCATCTGAGATAAATACACAATTCTCAGATGAAGAAATACAAATGGCAAATAAATACATGAAGAAATGTTCAACATGACTGGTCATTTGAGAAATGCAAATTAAAACAACACTGAGATTCCATCAAGAATCTCAGAAAGAATGGCAGAAAGAATGACTGCCATCAAGAAATCTATTGATAACAAATGTTGGCAGGGCTGTGGGGAAGAAGGAATGCTTCTCCACTTTTGGTGGTAGTGTAGACTGGTACAGCCACAATGGAAATCAGTTCGGAGATTCCTCAAAAAACTCAGATTGGAGGTCTCATTCAATCCAGTTATTCCCTTTCTGGGTATTTTCCCAGAAAAATTAAAAACGTCATACTACAGCAATACATGTGCACCTATGTTTATAGCAGCACAATTTGTAAAAGCTAAATCTGAGAAACGACCAAAATCTCATCAACCACAGAATGGATAAAAAATATGTGGTATTTTTATACACCAAAATATTACTCAGCTAAAAAGAAGGATGATCTTGAAGCTTTTATACATAAATGTAGGCAACTTGAGACCATACTCAACAGTGAAATAAATCAAACTTACATTTGCAAATATCGTATTATCTCCCTATTGTAAATTAAAAAACTGAAAGAGTAATAAAATCCAAAATGTACAATAGATATTGTGATAATGAAAGGGAAAGAAAGTGCACAAAAGGAAAGAACAACTTGATGGGGAAAGGAGAGAAGGAAGAAGGGAAAAGATTATGTATATGTAAGTATACATATATTTATGTATGTGTGTATGAATATACAAGATAGACAGCTATACTACTAATTGCTGTTAGTTTATCCAAAAGAACGTTTCGTGCTTTCATTGTTTGGTTGTTTAATCATTTTTTATGACTAAATCTTGTAACCTGAAAAACTATTTCTAAAATGGCAATATACAATACATGAATTAGTGTTAATTTCTTACTATATTTTGTATTCTGTATCATTTCTATCCTTTTATCTGTTCTGCTTTTTTAAAATAAAAAACAGAGGAGAGATATATTGTGGTGGCAAGCTAAATATATTTCTGCAGTTTTGGGGATTGTCCCAAAATGAGTTTTTAGGATATATATTCTAGTGAATCCATCAGATTTGCCCATTTGGTGAGGAATTGTAAAATGCAAACCACTTATTTATGTGTTTGAAGTTCACATGTGCTGTCCTCTTATTAGTGCACTTCCTGAAGACAGATTAGAAGAAGAAAGCAAAATTTGTAGGGCAATAGTATATGTCCTAAGCCCACCCTTAGGCCAGCTTATAGGCATTTTGTCTTAAAGTTCTTTACAAATTTTTCCTGGGCTTGTATCCTTGAAGCTAAAGATTTTATTAAAAATAAAATTTTAGGTGCCGAGGATCCAGCTCTACCCAGTCCTGTGACTCAGCGCAACCCAGCAGGGAAATGCCCAGCCAGCCTTGCAGGACACAGAGGCACTGAGCCCAGCCCAGCCCAGAAACCCAGAGCTGGTCAACAGGGACTGGTCAGTGTAGCTGCAGGGCCTTGAAGAGCTTGGGCTCTGCCTATCAGAGCCAGGACACAAGCTCCATTGTTCAGTGGAATGGATGGCACTGCTAGTCCTAGAGGTTGTGAGCCCGCCCACCCAGGAGCAAGGCCCCTTCACTGTAGGCCTGGGACTCGCCCAGGCTTGCCTGGCACCCCAGAGGCTCTAAACTCCTTGCAGCCAGACTCAGGGTCTGGGTGGCACCACACTCCGGGGTACACTCTGCCTAGCTGCCTGGGTCTGGGAGGTCTCAGTGCCCATCCAATAAGGCAGAGGATCCACCAGCACACTCCAGGAGTCTGCCCTCACTAGCTGCACAAAAGATCCAGCTCTACCCAATCTCGCGACTCAGCTCAACCAACCAGGGGAACACCCAGTTAGCCTCGCAGGACAAAGAACCACAAAGGTCCCAGAAGAAAGCAACAAATGAAAGACCAAGAGGCAGTCTCAATCACCCAGCCCACTGAGAACAAACCCAAGAGACACTGAAATGAAAGACACTGGGAGTCACACAACTGAACTTTCTGAAATAATAGCAAACACAGTAAAGAAACAGCTCCATGAAGCTATAGAGAAACTCAAATCAGAAATAATCTCTCATCTAAAAATTGAAATGACAATTATTATGAAAGAAAAGTTGTACCTAAAGAAGATCAAGATAAAAAATACAAGAACATAAGAAAATGATGGAAACTTTGAGTGAACAATATAAGACACAAATAGAATACATGAAACAGATTCAAAGGGAAATGAAGGAAATGAAAAATTCCATGGAAAGTTTGAAAAACTGCTTGAATGAAGCTGAAGATAGAATCTCAGATCTTGAAGACAGCATGGGAGATCATGGCCACGAAAGAAAAGATCTCTTAAAAATAGTAAGGAACCAAGAAGCAACAATTCAACAGCCTGCAAGATGATACCAAGAGAAATAACATAAGATTAATAGGCATCAATGAAAAAGCAGGGGTCAATACTAATGACCTGTGAAGACTATTCACAGAAATAATAGAAAACTTTCCAAACATAGGAAGAGAATCTGAAATACAGGTAACTGAGGCATACAGAACCCCAATTAACCATAACCAAAATAAATCTTCACCCAGACATATAATAATTAGGGTATCAAAAATTCAGCACAAGAATAAAATACTAAAAGCTGTCAGAGAAAAGAAACAGATCACCTATGAAGGGAAGCCTATCAGAATCACGGCAGACTTCTCAACACAAACCTTTAAGTTAAGAAGAGCTTGGAGTGAAGTATTTCAAATCCTGAAAGAAAATAACTTTTGACCCAGATTGATGTACCCTGCAAAACTATCCTTAAAAATTGATGGAGAAATAAGATACTTTCATGACAAAGAACAACTGAAGAAATTTATGGCCACCAAACCAACACTACAAAGAGTACTGAAAGACACTCTAGAAAGAGACAAAGATAGCCACAATCTTAAGAACAACAACAAAAGGAAACCGCTAAGCAGGGCAAGTAACTAAACAGAAAATGTAGAAAACCAGCAACAGAAAGATATCATGACAGGGATGAGCTGGTACGTATCAGTTATATCAATCAATGTAAGTGGTCTCAACTCACCAATAAAAAGAAACAGGCTAGCAGAATGGGTTAAGAAACAAAATCCAGCAGTATGCTGTGTACAAGAAACACATTTTACTCAAAGGGAAATTCACAGACTAAAAATCAAAGGCTGGAAAACAATACTCCATGCAACAGGAACCCAGAAAAAAGCAGGGGTAGCTATTATGTTTGCAGACAATGTGAACTTCAAACCAAAAATGATCAAAACAGATAAAGAAGGTCACTACATACTTGTTAGGAGAAAACTTCAAGAGGAAGAGATTACAATCATAAATGTATATGCACCAAACATGGGAGCACCCAACTATGTAAGACAATTCTTAATAGACATGAAAAACCAAATAAACAATAATACGGTTATAACAGGGGATCTTAACACCCCACTGTAACAGAGAGACAGATCAACCAAACAAAAAATCAGCAAAGAAATAACAAAACTGAATCAAACTTGTGAACAAGTGGACCTAGTAGATGTGTACAGACTGTTCCACCCATCAACATCAGAATGCACATTCTTCTCAGCTGCACATGGGTCATTCTGTAAAACAGATGATACACTGGTGAACAAAACATGCTTAAGTAAATGCAAAGGAACTGAAATAATTCCACGCATATCATCTGACCATAGCGCAGTAAAATTGGGAAAGAATGACAAAAAAACCTACAACAAATGCATAAACACATGGAAATTAAATAATACACTCATAAACAACAAATAAGTCACAGAAGAAGTTAAAGAAGAAATAAAACAATATCTACAATTCAATGAAAATGCAAATACAAATTACCGGAACCTGTGGGTTACAATGAAAGCAGTCCTCAGAGGGAAATTTATAGCACTAAACTCTCATATCAGAAAAACGGAAAGAACACACATAAACAACCTAATGCTGCACCTCAAACTTCTAGAAAAAGAAGAGCAACTCTAGCCCAAAGCCCAAAGAAGGGAGGAAATTATCAAGATCAGAGCAGAAATTAATGCAATTGAAACTAAGAAAACAATACAAAGAATTAATGAATCGAAGAGTTCGATCTTTGAAAGAGTAAATAAAACTGATAAACCCCTAGCCAACCTTATCAAAAAGAGGAAAGAAAAACTCAGATTCATGCAATGAGAAATGAAAAGGGTGAAATCACTACAGACCCTGTGGAAACACAGAAGATCATTAACACCTACTTCAAAAACCTTTACTCACATAGATTTGATAACACAGAAGAAATGGACAGATTCCTAGAAAACTATGAATTACCAAAGCTGAATCAAGAAGATGTAAAACTGCTGCATAACCCAATTTCAGCTAATGAAATTGAAAATGTAATTAGGACCCTACAATAAAGAAAAGCCCATGTCGTGATGGATTCACTGCTAAATTCTACAAGAAATTTAGGGAAGACTTGATGTGGACACTCCTCAAACTCTTCAGTGAAATTGAAAGGTAAGTAAGTCTCCCTAACTCATTCCTGGAAACAAGTATTACCCTAATACCAAAACCAGAGAAAGACCCAACCAAATAAGAAAATTACAAGCCAATCTCCCTAATGAACATAGATGCAAAAATTCTTAATAAATTACTGGCAAATAGAATGCAGAAAGTTATCAGAAAGATTATACACCATGATTAAGTGGGATTCATCCCAGGAATGCAGGGATGGTTTAACACATGCAAATCAATAAATGTAATACACCATATCAACAGGGCCAAGGACAACAACCACATGATCATCTCAATAGATGCAGAAAAAACTTTTAACAAAATCCAACACCCATTCATGATAAAAAAAAAAAAAAACCCCTGCAGAAAATCAGAATAGATGGTCTCTACCTCAACCTGATAAAAGCCATATATCATAAACCAACAGCCAACATCTTACTGAATGGACAAAAACTGAAAAACTTTCAACCTAAAATCAGGAACAAAACAAGAATGTACATTATCACCATTCCTATTCAATATAGTTCTGGAAAAAGTAGCCAGAGCAATTAGACAAGAGAAGGAAATAAAGGGAATAAGGATAGGAAAGGAAGAAGTAAAATTATCATTATTTGCCCATGCTATGATACTCTACATAGAAGACCACCAAAAATCCATTAAAAGACTTCTAGAAGTAATAACCGAATTCAGTAATGTTGCTGGATACAAGGTCAACACTCAAAAATCAATAGCATTCCTGTACACAAATAACAAAGTCACTGAGAGAGAAATAAGGGAAACCACATCCTTCACCAAAATATCCAAAAAAATGAAATACTTAGGAATCAATCTAACAAAGAAAGTAAAAGATCTATACAGTGAGAATTACATTACGCTGAAGAAGGAAATCAAAGAACATTTCAGAAAATGCAAAGATATTCCATATTCATGGATAGGAAGAACAAACATCATGAAAATGGCCATTCTCCCAAAATTATTATACAGATTTAATGCAATCCCAATCAAAATACCACTTGCTTACCTCACAGAGCTAGAGAAAGCATTCCTGAAATTCATCTGGAACCAGAAAAGACCTAGAATGGCAAAGGCAGTTCTGGGCCACAAAGGGAAGGCAGGAGGCATCACAATCCCTGACATGAAACTATACTATAAAACTACTGTGATAAAATCAGCATGGTACTGGAATCAAAACAGACCTGAAGATCAATGGAATAGATTAGAAGATATAGCCACAACTGCAAACACACATAGATATCTCATGTTTGACAAAGGGGTCAAACATGTACGTTGGAAGAAAGATAGCCTCTTTAGCAAATGGTGCTGGAAAAACTGGCTTTCTATATGCTGTAAACTAAATCTAGATCCATGTCTATCATCATACACTAAAATAAAGTCAAAATGGATCAAAGATATGAATATTAAACAGAAACATTAAACTTACTAGAAGACAAAGTAGGTAAAAATCTTGATGACATAGGAGGAGGCAGAGAGTTCATGAACAATATCAAATTGCACGGGAAACACTTCCCAGAATCAACAACTGGGATCTCATCTTACTAAAAAGTTTTTGCATGTCAAAGGAAATCTCCAACAGAGTGAAAAGAAAACCCATGAACTGGGAAAATACCTTAGCCAATTGTCCATCAGACAAAAGACTTCTATCTAAAACACAGAAAGAATTAAAAGAAATCAGGCTCCTAAAATTCAAGGACCCAATCCAAAAATGGACATCTGAGATGAATACACACTTCTCAGAGAAAGAAATACTAAAGGCAAATAAATATATGAAAAAATGTTCAACATCAATGGTCATTCAGGAAATGCAAATTAAAACAACGCTGAGATTCCATCTCATCCCAGAAAGAATGGCCAAGATTAAAAAATCAACCAACAACAAATGCTGGAGGGACTGTGGGGAAAAAGGGACTCTTGTCCACTGTTGGTGGGAGTGTAGACTGGTGCAACCTCTGTGGAAATCAGTTTGGAGATTCCTCAAGAAGCTAGGATTAGAGATCCCATTCAACCCAGCTATCCCACTTCTGGGCATTTTCCCAGAAGAATTGAAGACATCATACCACAGTGATATTTGTGCACCCATGTTTATAGCAACACAATTTGTATTAGCCAGATCTTGGAAACAACCCAAGTACCCATCAATCAAGGAATGGACAAAAAAGATGTGGTATTTTTGCACCAGGAGTACTACTCAGCTATCAAGAAAGATTGCATTGAGACTTTTATAAGTAAATGGACACAACTTGAGACCATACTCATAAGTGAGATAAATCAAACCCACATGTGTAAATACCATATTGTCTCCCTAGTGTAAGAAACTGAAAAAGTATATATGATCCAAAATCTATAATAAATACTATGTAAGGGTGAAAAAACTGCTCAAAGAGCAAGAGTAATTGGGAATGGAAAAGGGGGATAGAGGGATGAGAAAAGGAAAAGATATATATCTGTATATATGTATATGTAATATAACTAAAATGAACATACTGCTGAATGTATTAGTTATTGAAAAAGAACGGTTAATACTCATATGATTAGATCAATTTTACATGTCTATATCTGTTAATGTAAACAACCATTTTGAAGATAATGATACACAACATTGCAACCATTGTCAAGTTTCTATCATCCTGTTTTGTAAACCTACAGTGTTACTGTTGTGCATTTGCTCTAGTCCTTTGTTTGTCTCTTTTGCTTTTTGTCTTTCTCATATATCTTGTTTTTCTCTTAAATAAAAAATAATAATAAAATAATAAAAATACAATTTTAAAATTATAGATTCCTGGGCCAGGGATATAGCTCAGTGGCACACCGCCTGCCTGGCAAGCACGAGGCCCTGAATTCGATTCCCACTACCAATAAAAGATAAAATAAAAAAAGATGAATTCATTTGTCTCCTTCCTTTATTTCTTCCATCCTACTTTCATAGGACGTACACGAGAATCAGAGACTCTGGCCTCAGTATAGAGTGCACTGAGCAGTGAAGGCTATAGACTTCCAGGAGAGCCCAAGATTGGATGAACCCACAAGTTTGACCTTGTTCAGAATTCAAACAGTGTGCCTGGGCCAAGGTGTTCCTAGCCAGGTTGAGTCCTTGCTTTTAGAAATAATAGAAATTAAAAACAAAGCACAGGTTTATAGAAAAAAAATTAAAAAGTTACGGGGAAGATAGGAAAGTCCTCCAGCTCATGTCACTGGAAGGACATGCTCTGATACAGGGAGAGACAACATCCACAGAATATACTTGATATTGATCAGGAAAGTATAAATGGAGAATCACAAAGAATATTAATGAGGTTATTTTTAATTTGTTTCAATTATATGTTTGAGACTGATACAACATGTACCATGAGGACACTCAGAAGGAGCTCCTCTCAGATTTCTGAGCCATTGGGGCTTCCACTCTGCCTTTGGCTTCACACTCACAGCTTCACATACTGCCCTCTCAGGAGCACACTGCCTGGTCTCCCAGGCCTTCTGAAATCAGGGTGGAAGCCTTTTTAACATCATAACTTGTGCATTCTGTATGCATCAAAAACCAGCGCCAGGTGGATGATGCTGAGGTCTGCTACCAGTTGCAGCAGTAGCCAGGCTTTCCTCTCTTGGCTGTAGGGGTCGAGTGCCTGGATTGCTGAGCTCTCTGAACCTGATTCTGAGGTTGTTGCCCTTCTGGAACCTGGCGCAGCCACCATTGCCATTCTGGAACATGGGGCTCTGTGGCTTTCTCCTCCAAGCAAAGTCTTTCACTTTTGCAGTTTTGAAGCAACAAAGTGTGGGGACCTGCTGTCTCTTCTCGTGATGCCCACAGGCCATCCTATTTATTTATTTATTTATTTATTTGTTGTTGTTGTTGTTCCTTCTCTGCAAACAAGATCTCAGCTCTATATTTTCAGTCCACAACTTTACTGGAGCTTCCTTTATGAACAAACTCACATTTTAAATCATCCTTCTTGGCTCTTTGTTCTTGATTCACAACAAATCTGGCTAAAAGCTCACAACAATAGCCATGTCACCACCTCAACATTAGATTGCCTTGAAATTTCATTTGCCAGATTAATTGATCCACTGCCCTTAATCTTACTCTCAGGCAAAGTCTCTGCACATAAGCAAAATATAGACAAACTTTCTGCTAACTCATAACACAAATCATCTGGAGTCCAACACCCAATGGTCTTTACTAGCAAGATGTCTATCAGCCTTCTGGTCCTCTGATGGTGCATGCCTTTAATCCCAGCACTCCAGAGGCTGAAGTAGCAGGAGCCTTGTGAGTTCGAGGCCAACTTGGGCTACAACATGAGCACAAGGCCGGTCTGAGCTACATAGTGTGACCCTGCCTCAAAAAACTAGGGCCGGGAGTTTGGCTCAGTGGCTTAAGTGCCTGTCTGGCAGGCATAAGGTTATGAGTTCCAACCCTGGTGCCGGAAAAAAAAAAAACTCCTTCATCAGTCTACTGTGGAAATCAGTGTGCAGATTCCTCAAGAAGCTAGGATTAGAGATCCCATTCCACCCAGCTATCCCTCTTCGGGGCATTTTCCCAGAAGAATTGAAAACATCATACCACAGTGATATTTGTGCAGCCATGTTTATAGCAACACAATTTGTAATAGCCAGATCTTGGAAACAACCCAAGTGCCCATCAATCAATGAATGGATAAAAAGACGTGGTATTTTTATACAATGGAGTACTACTCAGCTATCAAAAAAGATCACATTCAGACTTTTATAAGTAAATGGACATGACTTGAGACCACACTCATAAGTGAGACAAATCAAACCCACATGTGTAAATACTGTATTGTCTCCCTAGTGTAAGAATCTGAAACAGTATATATGATCCAAAATCTACAATAAATACTGTGTAAGGGTAAAAAACTGCTCAAAGAGCAAAAGTAATTGGGAAAGGGAAAAGGAGGAAAGAAGGAAGGGAAAAGGAAAAAGACATAAGTTTGTGTGTGTATATACACACATAAGATAGCTAAAATGACTATACTACTGAATGTATTAGTTATTAGAAGAGAACAGTTAATACTCATATGATTAGGTCTATTTCACATGTCTATATCTGTTAATCTAAGTGGTCCTTTTAAAGGTAACAATATGCAATATTACAACCATTGTCAAATTCCTATCATCTTGTTTTGTAAACCTATATTGTCATTGTATTGGACTTCTTGTTGTCGTTTTCTTGTCTCTTTTGCTTTTTTTCTTTTCTGTGTCTTTTTTCTCTTAAAATAAATGAATAACACCTCCTTCATGGAATGTACTTTTCATCCAGAAATAAAAATCTCATCACTCTGTTGAGCTCTGAAAGTTCTAAATGCTAGTAAGGCTCAAATGAGACTGAAGCAGTTACAATCACTGTAAAATTAATTCTCCAGTACCTCTTCAAATACATAAGCACAAAACCATTCATCCCATCACTCCTCTTGAAGAATTTATCAAACAAAAATAAAAGAATCAACATACATGAATGTATTGAACTAGAAATATTGAAACAATATCTTAATGATAATGCTTCACTAATGACCTGGACTTCCATATTAGACAAATATGTACATACTCTGTTGTATCATGTTATTGTAGCTTATGTATCTCTTTAAAATAAGGAGAGCAGCACAGTATTAAAACAAAGGGACTCTATTGGGTAATATGCTATGTACCCCCAAGTCCTCATGTACTTTTGATGGGGCTGAGTCTGATGCTTGTGATCAGTTTGTTGTCTAGCTCCAGGATTAATGATGTGACTGCTACACCCGCCCAGGGGTGGAGCTGAGATACAGTGTAAGGAAAGGCAGGTCTTCCTCTTGCACTTCCATGCTTCCGCCCTCTCTCTTGCCAGTGCACCTTGCGGCTTGCAGCCGCCATGAAAGGCAGGCCTGCCATGCCACGCTATCTTGGAGCCAACTAATGGACTGAAACTCCTGAGAAACTGTAAGAATAAA
>RJWM01019650.1:0-38647 GCA_004363535.1 Dasyprocta punctata | reverse complement strand
CATGACCTGACGATCCCTGAGACCAGCGCTGAGCTGCCCTCCACCGACATGGACCTGCGGGCAGGCCAGGTGGGCGTGAAGCTTCCCGAGGGCGCCATGCCCGAGGTGGAGCTGCCCGCCGCTGCCGCGGACGCCAGCCTGAAAGACCACCTGCTGAAGGTGCAGATGCCCAGTATGAAAATGCCCAAAGTGGACCTGATGGCCCCCCAGGTGGACGTGAAGGGCCCCAAGGGTGAACTGAGCGCCCCGGACCTGGAGGTGTCGCTGCCCAGCGTGGAGGTGGACATCCAGGCCCCAGGCGGCAAGCTGGAGGGCGAGGTGGCCGCCAAGGACAGCAAGTTCAAGATACCCAAGTTCAAGATGCCCTCCTTCGGTGTGTCGGCGCCTGGCAAGTCCATGGAGGTCTCGCTGGAGGTGTCCGGGCCCAACGTGGAGGCTCAGGTGGCCCTGCCCGCCATCCAGGGAGACCTGATGATCCCTGAGGCCAGTGCTCAGCTGCCCTCCGCCGATGTGGACCTTCTGGCCGGCAACGTGGGCCTCAAGTTGCCCGAGAGTGCCCTGCCCGAGGCGGAGCTGCCCGCCACTGCTGTGGATCCCGGCCTGAAAGGCCTCGTGCCCAAGGTGCAGATGCCCAGCATCAAGATGCCCAAAGTGGACCTGAAGGGCCCCAAGGTGGACATGAAGGGCCCCAAGGGTGAGCTGAGCGCCACTGAGCTAGAGGTGTCACTGACCAGCATGGAGGTGGACGTCCAGGCCCCAGGCGGCAAGATGGACGGTGAGGTGGCCACCAAGGACAGCAAGTTCAAGATGCCTAAGTTCAAGATGCCCTCCTTTGGCGTGTCCGCGGCTGGCAAGTCCATGGAGGCCTCGCTGGAGGTATCCGTGCCCAAAGTGGAGGCCGAGGTGACCCTGCCCGCCATCCGGGATGAACTGACGACCCCTGAGGCCAGCGCTGAGCTCCCCTCCATCCACGTCGACATGCTGGCTGGCCAGGCGGGCATGAAGCTGCCCGAGGGCGCACTGCCCAAGGCAGAGCTGCCTGCTGCTGGAACCGGCACTGACCTGAAAGGCCACGTGCCCAAGGTGCTGATGCCCAGCATCAAGATGCCCAAAGTGAACGCGAAGGTCCCCCAGGTGGACCTGAAGGGCCCTAGGAGTGAACTGAATGCCCCCGAGCTGGAGGTGTCACTGCCCAGCATGGAGGTGGACGTCCAGGCCCCTGGGGGCAAGCTGGAGGGCGAGGTGGCCGCCAAGGACAGCAAGTTCAAGATGCCCAAGTTCAAGATGCCCCCCTTTGGTGTGTCGGCCCCCGGCAAGTCCATGGAGGCCTCACTGGAGGTGTCCGCGCCCAAGGTGGAGGCGGAGGTGACCCTGCCCACCATCCAGGCCGACCTGATTACCCCTGAGGCCAGTGCTCAGCTGCCCTCCGCCGCCGTGGACATGCCGGCCGGCCAGTTGGGCGTGAAGCTGCCCGAGGGCGCCCTGCCCAGCTTGAAGGTGGATGTCCAGCCCCTCGGCGGCAAGTTCGAGAGCGAGATCGCCTCTATGGATAGCTCGAACACATTTTCTGTCATGCGCACAGTGCAGTTACCTCGTCAGAAAGCGCTGACAGGAATTCTGGGGCCGGAAGTGGCCCCTTCCTCCTTCCGCCTATGCAGTGCCCCCTGCCTCGGGCCTGGCCTGACTTCTGAGATGTCTCCCGAAGCAGGTACGTCAGGCTCCCGCCCCACTGTGGTGCTGCCCTCACTCCGACTGTCAGGCCTCCCTTCCCCAAGCACTTGCAGCGTTGACCTCAGGGGTGCTGGGCCAGGATCCTCCGTGATTCCTAGCCCCGAGGGCGTGACGCTCACCCTGTTTAAGGGTACTGCGTTTTCTCCCAGAGACCCCCAGGATGGTGCTTCCGAGTCTGTGTCTGTGTCTCCCTGTGAGGGATTGCAGTTCTCTGCGGGTCCCCAGGCTGAGCAGCCTCCTCAGGGCGCCCCCACTGGCCACCACTCCCCTCCCGCAGTTCCCCTGTATCCTCCTGTTGTGACTTTCCCTAAATTCCACAAACCACGCTTCATGGTTTCAGTCCCGCTCGCTGTGGCTCCTGATGGAGACCCTGGCACTGCAGAGCAGGGTCCAGTCTTGCCCATTGGCCAGGCCCCGGGCCAGGCCCCCTCTGCTGCCATAGCACAGGTGTCCCAGCAGCCAGGCTCCCCACCCGCAGCCGGGGCTGCCCCTGTGTCCCAGATGACGGAGGAGCCCCTGAGCCCGTCTGTAGGAGATTCCGCTGCAGAAGGCGCTGAGGGGCAGCGGACCGCGGGTCCCTCCAGAGGTCATCGCTTCAAGCTGCCGCTGTTCAGCCGGTCACCTAAGAAGGAGACCAGGCCAGTTGGGGACACCTCGTGCCACCTGGAGGACCTCTCAGGTAGACTAGCTGTGAATCTAGATTGCAAATACTCCCAACCCGGGGTTCAGGGCTCCTACGTGGAGGCACACATGGCCCTGCCTCCAGGAAAGGAAGGCGACTCGGAGAGGACCAGGAAGGCTGGCTTCGCCTTCCCAAGACTGGCCCTTCCCAAGCTGATGCTGTCCAAGGGACGGGCTGGTCTGAGGCCACAGGGCGACGTGGACACTGTGCTTTCTAGCAGCACAGCCGCAGGGGACTGTGAAGCCACAGGAACAGGTGGACGCGTGGGTGGTGTGGGCAGCACCAGCCTTCCTGCAGTGCCCCACGAAGCAGGGCATGTGGCCCGCCAGCTGCCACAGACCCCTGTCCCCAGTGTGGGCTCTGCCGAACCCGACTTCCAGTCTGCCCTGGCCAAGGGAGGGGCAGGCCAGTGTGAGCCTGATCCCAGGGGGGACCTGGCAGTGGCGGGGGGCAATAAGGGGTCTGGGCTTGGGGACATCTCAGCCAGGCGGCCCCGTGGGGAGGGGACAGCCTCCACCACCGAAGACCCCCTCAAGTCATCCCCAGGACATGCAGACAGAGCCCTCGCCCTGGGTAGCTCAGAAGAGGCCCCCACTGCAGTGGCGCCAGCAGCCGATTCGGAAGAGCGCTGGTGCAGGATGCCCAAGCTCCGCACGCCTGGCTTTGGGCGGCCTTCGTCCAAGGAGCGAGGTGGGGCCAGGGAGCAGAATGTGGCCCAGGTGCACATGCTGGCGGCCACTGCACCAGCAGAGGCAGCAGCAGCCAGCAGTGTCCTGGCGTCCTCTGTTCCACGGTCAGAGGTGGAGGCCAGTGTGACCCCACAGCCCCCAAACACGGAGGCCATGGTGACAGGTTCTGGGAGCGCATCCCACACAGGTGTTCTGAAGCGTGATCTCCACTGCTCAGGTTTGAAGCCACAGCCCCCCTCCGAGGTCCAGATTCGCCCAGCGGAAGGCTCCCTGCCCCTGCAGAAGCCCAGTGGGAGGCCTCCAGAGCCCCAGGCTCCTGCAGCAGGGAGGTGCGACCCCAGCAAGGCAGAGGAGAGGGTGGAGCTGCAGCCCTCCCTGCCGGAAGGGCCCGTGATGCTGAGGGTGTCCAGCACCGACGTGCCATCCCAGGTGTCTGTGGTGGACATGCGGCAGCTCTGGGAAGACTCCGTGCTCACTGTCACGTTCCCCAAGCTCAGAGCACCCAGGTTCTCCTTCCCGGCTCCCGCTGGCTCAGAGGCAGATATCTTCTTCCCCGTGGTGAGGGACGTGCGGGGAGCAGGGGCCGGGGTGGACCCAGGGCCCGGGCTCTGGGACGCCAGCCTCTTGAGCACGGGCCCCGGCCCCGCCCGCCCCTTGGAAGCCTCCCTAGTGTCCAAGGTGAAGGTGCACATCCAGGCGGAGCAGAGTGAGAGTCGCGAGGTCATGGTATGCAGCCAAGTGACGCAAGAGCGCATGGTCCCTGAGGCCTTCTCCACCCAGATCGTGCGGGAATCAGAGATCCCCTCGTCCACGGTGCAGATGCCTTCTTATGGATTTTCTTTGCTGAAGATGAAGACCCTACGGCCTCCTGCTCAGGCTCCAGACCCCAGGGGACAGGAGGGCTCTGCTGCCACCAGAGCAGACTCCTTCCCTGAGGATGGTGCCCCTGATGCTGCAGAGCCATTTGAGGTGATCTCCGCCAGTGCCAGCCTCCCTGGGCCACAGACGCTTAGCTCTAACGTTCCTGCCAGGTCCCCACCTGCAGGCAGTGGCTCTGAAGATGATGAGGAGCCTGCAGAAATCCTCGAGTTTCTTCCTGAGGACAGCAGGGAGGCCGCAGCACCCCTGGAGGCTGAAGACGGAGTTCCAAAAGGCAGGTCGGAAGGAAAAAAGCCTTCTGGTGTGTTCTGGTCCTGGCTTCCAAGCATCGGGTTCTCCTCCCCTGTCAGTGAGATCACTGCCGACTCCAGAGAAGACCCCCAAAGATCTGTTCCTGTTCAGACCCAGCCTGCGCCTCGGCCAGACTTGGAACCACCTAAGAGGCAGGAGAGGGTGGGCTGGTTCCGGTTTCCCAAATTAGGGTTCTCGTCGTCGCCTGCCAAGAACGTAAAAAGCATAGCGGATGAGGCGGGTCTGGCTGAGCCGACACCCCAGGAAGAAAGTGTTACCTTCTTCGATGCCCGGGAGAGCTTCTCCCCTGAAGAGAAGGAGGGCGAGCCATCTGGGAGCGCACCGGGCACCACGGGCATGGTGACGTCCCTGGCGAGGACAGAGTTGATCCTGCTGGAGCCACAGGCTCGCACCGGCGAGGAGTCTGCATCCAGGTCTGTGAGCAAATGAAGGCCGGACAGCTGCAATGCCAAGCAGCGGCTGGGCGCCGCACGGAGCTCCTTGTCCCGGCCCTGCACGGCACCCCAATTCACAGAGCTGAATGAAGCAGAGGCCGGCAGGACCTCACACTGCCCTAAACAGAACCCAAAACGCGCCCAGCTCCTGCTGGGCTTTGGAGGCAAAGGAGGGACCCAGACTCCTCCCAATGCAGATCCCGGTGTCCACATGTCCTGCTGTTCCTCCAGCGTGCTCACCCAGAACCCAGAACCCAGCACCCAGCCGTGTACACGCTGCATCAGGCCCAGGTGGAGCTGGCTCAGCGCCCCCCTGGTGGCAATAAAGGAAGCGGTGTGTCCCTTGGTAAAGGCTGCTGAGCTCTTCTGTCCTGGGGCCAAACTCCCTGCGCACACTTTCCCCCCACACACACCAGGTCCCGGTCACTGCTGGGTCGCTGTAGAAGCCAGCGTCCAGGGTGTGCCCCAGAGTGGCTGTCCCTTCTCGTTTGTGTCTCCAGGGACCGTGAGGCGAGTGTGGAGGAAGAAGCCGGGGCCGAGCTCACCGCAGGCAGGAGACACTGACACGCACGCACACCTCCTGGCAGTGGGGAGGCGGTGCCGGGCCAGAAGACCATGTGCTGGGCAGGGGCAGCAGAAAGCAGGGCTCACAGCTGTGTCCCCAGCCAGGTCTGGGGCTGTGCTCCACAGCTGCCCTGGCCATGGTGGCCTCCTTCCAGGCAGCCCCGGGAGGCGAGTCTGCTGGTGCTGCAGGGAGGGTGGGGGTCTCCGTGTCACCCCTGCTGCCCATGGACGCCCTCCAGGCCCAGAGCTGGTCTCCTCATCCTGAAGAGGACAGCTGCTGGCCTGTGGCTACCTGAATGGCCCTGAGAGGGCCCAGAGCATATGCTGGGTTTGTCCCCATGCCGCCATGGGCCACCACATCTCCCTGTGGCTGGCTGGGCCACCCAAGTCAGGCGATGGGAAAGTTCTGGAAAGGGAGAGTCCAGGGCTATTGCACTCCTCACTAGGGCCCTTGCCCCGCTGTGCCCAGCGTGTGTGCAGGCCGCTTGGGCACATGGCAGGGCTCTGTCCTGTCTCAGGCTGGGCACTGTGGGTAGTGCCTGAGTGGCAGGGCCCCTTGGGGTTTTGGGGGCCTCACGTCTCTGCATGAGTCCTCCATGCTGTGTGCTTGGGGGTCTGTGTCCTCGGCCACATGGGCCTCTCCTTGGGATGGCTCACACCATCGAGGCCACCGGGGACAGACTGTCAGAAGGACTGTGGGACACTCTTAAGTCAGGTGACATCCTAGTCCCTTTGCATGTGCCAGGTAGATAACAGGTTGGGAGGGTGCCCGCCTGCCGGGCACATGGGACACAGCCCCAGGAGCTGGGGGCCCTGCAGGATGGGATAGATCTGGCCTCCCCAGTCACACACTCTCCATGGTCCTACAAGTCAGGTAGGGTAGGCTGGGCTTGGCGTGTGAGACACTGAGATCCAAGACATCCTTCAGGTGGGCGAGTGGAAGGACACCGTGAAGGCAGAGATACCAGGCACCGTGCCCAGAGTGGGCTGTGCCATCTTTCCCCAGAGCAGGACCCAAGGGAGCAGGAAGAGGCCCCCAAGACTGCAGAGGATAGCGCTCTGGCGTCCATGGTGCCCAGTACCCTTTGCACCACTAAGGAGGGTTCCAGCAGTGTGGCCTCAAAGCCTGGGCAGAACCATCAAGCCCAGAGCAGAGTGCTTCAGCAAACATCCACAGCAGAAGTGGGGCTCAGTTGGCAGCCTGCCCAATGGGGCTGCATCTCGCCAGTGAGACACGTCTCCTCCTGCTGCTGAAATCCGTGCCATCTGCATCCTGCCCCAGTACTCCTGACTGGGTGCTGCCACTGAGCCTGCCCTGGTACCCCGCCCTTGCCACCAGGCCCTGCTCCTCCACACCTGCCCCACCCCCACAGCTCTGTGCCACCCCTGAAAGTCCTGCCCACAGCCCTGGGCCACCGCCCCATGAGAGCACCCACAAACTCAGAGCCCTGTCCATGCACACCACGCCCACTTATTCAGATCCACCCATGGCCCTGCCCACAGCCCCAGATCACCCACACCAGTGCCCACAGACCACACCCACAAGTCCAGAGCCCCGCCTATGTAATCTACGCCCACTCCGCAGACCCGCCCACAGCCCTTAGCCCGCCCCTCCCAAGCCCCGCCCACCATCCGCCCGCCGGTCCGCAGCCCTGCACCACTTGCCACGCATGGGAGCTGCATGAGTGGGTTCGGCCCTGACACCCTTCACCCTTCATGCACGCCTGTGGCATCAGTCCCACAACTCTTGCTCCCAGCAGCCCGTGAGCCAAAATTCTGGTTCCAAGCCAGGCACTGGGAGGGTGGGTGTCCCACAGGTGGTCGCTGGTGCCACCCACTCACCTGCCCTGTGTCCCACAGGCTGGCATGGGTGAGACTTGGTGAGCTCGTGTCTGGCCTTCCCCAGTCCAACTGACCGTGGACAGGAGTCATGCTGGACTCACACAGGACAGCCTCGCTTGTGGGCCCAGACTGCAGCTCTGGGGTGTCAGAGCTGGGGTGTCCCGAGGGCTCCCCAAAGAGGGAGTGCTTAGGGCCAGTGTCTGGATCACAAGGCTTGAGCAGTTGGGACCAGGAGGGTCTGGGCAGGAGGCAGCTGCAGAGCCCCAGCTGGACATGGAGAGAGGGCTGAGACGTGCTCAGCCTGGAGGCAAAGGCAGCCATGTGCATGTGTGACTGGGGCAAGAAAATGACCACGAGTGCTGACCTTGACCTGGGCCAGGCCACAGGCAGAAGCATCTCTTATTAGGGCTGCGGCTGGACAGTGGTAACCACGGCCCGCAAGCTCTACACTTGGGACCACAGCCCTTGCGGTGGATCGTGGGGGCGCTCCGCTGGGCCCTCCCCACAGTCTCACCTTCCTCCCCGGTAACTGGGGCACCCCCAGGCCCACTTAGCCATGTGAGCACTGAGCAGCCCTAGAGCTCCCAGTAGGAACTGCAGAATCTGCCTTCCCCTCAGTGGAGTTCTCGGGCCCAGGCGCAGTTGTTTGGCTTTCACAGCTCCGCACCCGTCCTAATGCCCGATGGACAGCGGCATCCACTGAGGGCTGTGGGCCAGGGCCAGTGCTGGCCTCAGCCCTGCCAAACACAGTCGTGGCCCAGGGCGTGTCCGTCTAGGCCCACGGCATAGTGGGAATGCCAGTCCCGCTCGAAGAGCTGCCACAGCTGCTTCTGCACAGGGGGCGGCCCAGGCTGGGCTCGGGGCACCTGCTGCTGGACCACCAGGCCCACACCCGCGGTGGTGCTGAAGTAGTCTTCTGACCAGTTGGAGGTGCCTGGGGAGGTACAGGGAAAAGATCCTGGGTCCCAGGCCCAGGCCCCTTTATCCCGGCCCTGCTGCAGCTCCGTGGGTCTGGAGGCCATCAGAGAGATGCAGAAGAGCTCCAGCTGGGTCACATCAGCATGGGTGTCCTGACTCAGCCTTCTGGACTTCCCCACCAGTACCCATGGAGCCTGGTGATGGCCGGGCTGACCACTGGGTCCCCCAAACACCCCTGGCGGCCCATCCAGCTTGGTAGCCCCTGCCTGATACCCACAGGTTCCTCAGCCACTTACCTATGTAGGCAGCCTTCTCCGTGACCATGTACTTGCTGTGGCTCACGCGGCTGAACGGGATGCTGGAGTGATTCCCTATGGGCACGATGAACACTTTCTTCCGGGGCAGAGTGGGAGGGACACGTCAGGCCTGGGCTGCAAAGCGGGGTCTGCTGTCCCCACCCACCTGACGCAGGCACTCACCACGTCCACTGAGATGCCAGCTGTGGGGTTGCTAAAGGCCTGCAGTGACCGCAGGTACGGGAATATGGTGGGGTCGGTGTGCAGCCAGCAGCTGACCAGCAGGCGCACGCGCACGCCCCGGTTGAAGGCGGCTGCCCGCAGCGCATTGTCCAGCACTGGCCAGTACCTGGAGGAGCAGGGGGGCAGCAGCAGGGAGGGGAGCTTGCCTGGGGGCTGTGTGGCCTCCACCCTCCAGGCACACCTCCCGCCCGTCCCACCTGGCAGGGTGACTGAAGCGAGTGGTGGGGAAGTACTCCATCACCGAGACGTAGACAAACTCCTGCGCGTCCTCCATCACCGCCAGCACCGCGTCCAGGTCCTGGGTGCGGCCGTGAGGACAGAGCGCCCGTGGCGAAGCCTGTGGCAGAAAGTGTCATCCCTGAAGGCACCATGGCTGGCTCCCACCTGTCCCTGGGTGTCCAGGAGCAGAGGCCCACTGCACGCCCCCAAGAGGCCCAGTCTGTGTGTGTGTGGGTTGGGGGCAGAGATGCCATCTGGGGAAGAGGGAGTCTCGACAGGACGCAGGGCTGCTGGGTACTGGCGGGGCCTCCTGGGCTCTGAGGTGGACAGCTCACTCCCTCCAGGGTGGGCCCCCACATGTGGGATGGCCCCATTCTGAGGCAGAGTCAGCCATGGGCTGGTTGCTGAATAACTGAGGCACTGCCTGGAGGGCTCTGACTGGGGCTGCTGGCACCCACTTCCTCCCAAAGAATAAGGTGTGCTCGGTGCCTCCTGCTCTCCCCCGGCCCGGCCCGCACCTCCTGACCCCTGCTTCCGCAGCAGCCCGTGTCCTGCTACGTGCGCCTGCCCGGCCCTTCCTGGAGCTGAGCTACGTCTCTGATCAGCCCCGGCCTTGCCAGTGCCGCCTGTCCTCACTCTGGGACCGCAGCCCCCGGCTCCCTAGGACCAGACAGCTGCTGCGGGCATTCAGGGCCGGGCCCTCTGCAGTGCCTCACCGAGAAGTAGGCAGTGGTGGGTACCCCACCGAAGAGGCCTCGGAAGGGCCGGAAGCGATTGATGTGGGACGAGAAGTTCTGAGGCCAGATCTTGGGGAGAACGGCGTGGGGCGCTCCCAGCACCCAGTAGGTCTGGAAAGTTTTCTCCAGGTCCTGGGCCAGGCTGCTGCAGTTGTAGATGATGGCACCCAGCTCCTTCACCTGCGGGAAACAGGATCGGGGTGGCAGCACCATCCGCGGGGCTCTGTGATGGGGGCCGCGCCAGGGCAGGAGAGGACACAGGACTCCTCAGGTCCCTGCTGACCCCACACTGGGTTCCAGTGATCACAGCAACACTTGTTTATTACCCAAGCGACAGAAAACCCATAAAGACAATGGAAGGAAAAACGTCCTCGATTGCACTGCACAACCCCAACCCTGGTCTCCATGATCACATTCTGCAACACTTCCTTTTTGTGGTGCGGGCTTTGAAACCAGGGCTTCACACACACTAAGTGCATGCCCCAGCACTAGGCTGCACCCAGCCCTCTGCCAGGTGTTTAGCGCATTGCTGAAAACAGGTGCATGCTTTGTAATCCACGTGTGTCCCTAAGCCGTGTGACTTGGGCACCTGGACACGTCCTTAAATGTCACTGCACACCATGAGTGCAGGGCTGTGTAGCATCTCATAACCAGGGAACCAGAAACCAGTCTGGTTCATTCTGCTGCAGGACATTGTGACCCTCGGGTCTGCTTACCGGCTTTCTGTGACCCCAGCTTTCTCGCGCGTCAGGGAAAGGCCCTGGCAATGGGGCTCCTGGGACTCACCTGTGTCAGTGACCGCCAGTCCATGTTGGCACTGCCCACGTACACGTGCCGCCCATCCACGACCCAGAACTTGGAGTGCAGGACACCCCCGGTGAACTCCCGCATGGGCACCCGTCGGACCTGGGCACCTAGCAGGTGAAGGCAGGAGTGCGTGGGCTGTTGCTCGGGGCAGGCTTCATGCCCAGCTGGATTCCGAGCTCTTTGCCCCTGAGCCAACTCAGTTATCTTCAGACCGCCCTGCTGTGTGGATGCCTTTACAGTCTCCCTCCCCAGATGAGGAAACTGAGGCCTGGGCTGGCCAGGGTCCCTCTGGGAGCTTATGGGGACTATGTTGCTGACCCTGTCCACCCTGAGCTTCCCAGGCTTCCACACACAGGCCCTGTAGAAAGAGACCCTCTGTGCTGCTTGGCATCTATCCAGAGCCCAGCAGAGGCCCTGGAGGGACCCCAGAGACACCAGGCAAGTCCGCCCCACCCTGCCCCAGCCACTCTGCTGCCCTTACCTGTCCCATGGTGCCAGCGAGATGCTGGCAGGGCCTGGGTGGTGCAGACACATACCGTGGGCTGCCAGCACCTGAAGGTCAGTGGAGTTCCTGGCTGGTGCGGTGCCGCTGGTGGCCACAGCCAGTGAGACATTCCTGGCCAGCAGCTGCTGCATCTTCTGCAGAAGGGCCTCACCCTGCAAGGTGGGCAGCCTTGAGTGGCAGCCCCTGGGCACTTCTGCCCCGGGGCACCCCTGCCCTGTGCCCTCCGCAGGCCCCTGGTTGCCCACAGCCCAGGGTCAGGCAGGAGTCCCTTGATCAGGACGCACCGGCTGAGAGGACGAGTCATTGACCCCGATGTCGGCTCCCGTGAGGGACCAGTAGTAGGAGGCCACGTGGATTCTCTCCTGCGCAGTGTCCAGCAGCTGCAGCCAGGCCTGGGCCAGGGACTGGACTGAGGGGCTGCCAGCAGCATACGGCAAGTCCTGGGGAAGGCTCTCAGCAAGGACAAGTCTGCAGTGCAGCAGGCCGAGAGGGGCACGTGTGACCACGGGCCACCAGCCGGCCTCCCCAGCCTGTTCCATCCTGCTGCCCAGCAGAGGGACTGTCACCATGCAGTCCTGCGGCCTGAGCCCACAGGGACTAAACCAACAGAGCAAGGCAGATCTGAGCCCTGAGTCCGGCGGGGCTGACCCCAGGAGCTCACCCGCCACAGGGACTCTCCCTCCTGTGGTGGAGGGAAGGCTGAGGTTCTGGGTCCAGGGTCCCACAGAAGGGCGGGCAGGGAAAGAGCAGGTGTGGGGTGGCAGCTCAGATGGAGGACTGCAATAGTGCCAAGCGTGCCCGCAGTGGGCAGTGCCCACCAGCCTTTGCCAAAACTCAAGCGGCAGCTCTGGTTCGCTACAAACGGCTCCCCAAGTCTGTGCCACTCCCAACTCCAGCGAGGCAGCCCAAGGCCCCCTGACCTGAATCATCCCGTGTGTGCTGGCGGAGGGTGATGCCCAGCTGGCGGCCCCATGTGGGTGGCAGGCAGCACCCAGCTAAGCCCTGCCCACCCCGCAGCCCCTTGTTCACTCACCGGCAGGAGTCCCCCTGTGGCTGGGCCTCCCCACCCAGGGCCTCCCAGGACCCCAGTGGCTCTTCCTCAGAGTGCAGCTGGCAGCAGGCGGGAGGAGGGGACACTCGTGCCAGGCGGTGGGTGACAGTCACGATGCCCAGTCCCAGCATGGCCAGCAGCCCCAGCACCTGCCGAGACAGTGTCACGAGGGTCCAGAGGCCCATTCGCAGCAGGCTGGGCCTGGGACGCAGAGGGGTGCAGCCCTCCGGGGGGCAACTGGCCACTCCCAGTCCCTGCAGCAGAGGGACACAGGTAAGTCTGCAGTGGGCTGAGTGGGCTTGGGCCCTGCTCCCCACCTTGGGGCTGGTTTTGTCTTCTCTGCTACAGCCTGAACACCTACAAGCTCATGAAAATGCTGAGTTTTAAAAATCATTGCAATCAGGACTTGGGCCAGAACTTACTCTGACGGCTGAGTCCGCAGACCCCTCTCAGACCCAGACCTACCGTGCCGACTCTGCCCAGCAGGCCATGGAGTGATGCGGAACGGGGTTGCCTGGGGGCCTCAGCTGCTCCATGTGGAGGACTTGGCACCTGCGTGTGTGTGGGGGGTCACTGGCAGCTCCTACCCATAGCATCACCCCTCCCCATGGGGTCCACCTGCAGTGCACCCCGGGTGCGGGCCCAGACCCCGGCTCCATTGGCAAACCTCAGGCGGGCCTCGGCCTGTAGGGCCTCTGTGGGGAGCACAGCTGACCACATCCACACCTCACTCTGCACCGGGGCCCTCCGTCTCGCAGACCCATGGCCAGTGTCAACATGAGGAATCTCAGTTCCTCATTCTAACTGTAACACAAAGCTGTCTGAAAGTACTGGTTCTGCTTTTAGTGCTCGGTGCCTTCCCACTGATTGCAGCTGGCAACTTCCCTTCCGGCCTGGCCCCGCTCTGGCCCTCCAGCAGGTGCTGTCTGGGAAGTGGGGCAGCGGGGGGACAGAGTCCAGACTGGGCACACTGCTGGGGTGGAACTTCCCCTCTGCGGCCAGGGGGATGAGGCTCTCCGGTCCTGAGAAGGCCCTCACCAGGAGCTGGGGACCAGGCCAGCCTTGGCCCCAGGTGGTCCTGCTGCCCACAGCTTCATCACAAAGCAGGTGTTCTGCGTCTTCTGAGGGCCAGGGCACAGGGAGGCCCCGGGGCACAGGGAGGGGACGTGGGGTGTCTGGCTGGCCAGGCCCCACTCCCTCCCTAGCTGTGGCATGGGAGGCTCCATGGCTTGGGCTTGGCCAATGCCTGAGGCTGGAGCCCAGGGGCCCCTTGGGCTATGTGGTCAGGCTGTGACTCAGGCCTGCAGGCCTCCGGATGCCTCCCATTGTCCTTCCTGTGGGGATGCTTATTGACCTTAGCTGCAGAGGGGCGAGCTGGGGACCCCTCTGGTTCAGGACACTGAGCCTCCAGGCCCTAGGTGGGCAGCTGTGGGACCCTGTGGGCAGCTGAAGCCAGGGCCAGTGGTGGAATGATGTCCCTGGCCCGCAGAGCTTGGGGCCTGGCTTTCTGTCCCAGGCTGAGACAGCTGGCATGGTTGTCAGCTTGCTGGAGACGCTGTTGCCCCAGGAGTCCTGGCTGCAGAGACTGGGCACAGATGGGCACTGCAGGACCAGCTGGGGGCTTTGTGAGCCCTGGGGCTGTGGGAGGACAGGCTGTGGAGGTAGAGAGCACCCCCTTCCTACCGGCTGTCTGCCACCTATCCCTGGCCGGCTGGCACGTACCTCTGGGGGCCCTGCCCTGGTGGCCATGCTGGTTCCAGAGAGACTGCAGACTCCCCGCGTGTGGGCAGCTCCTGCCTGCTCTTCAGCGGCTGCTTCCCCTTTCAGCTTCTTCCTCTTCGCCCTGTGTCCCCATCCCCACCCCACCCCAAGACAGACAGCGGGGGCCTGGAGGGCAGGGCTGAGAAAACCCGCCTCCCTTAGAGGGTGCTCCGCTGTCACAGGCCAGCTTGACTTCCGGCCTAACCAGCCTGCTGATTTCTCTTTTATGGTTTGGATCTGGGCCCTGAGAAGTGATGGGCTGGGGACTCATAGCTGACTGCTGTTGGGAGGCGGGGTCCGGTGGGAAGAAGTGGCCACTGGGGCTTGGCCTGGAAGGCTGCACCTCCCTCCCTGGCTCCTCCCTTCCTCTCTCTGCTTCCTGCCCACCATGCTGTGTCCCCATGCCAGGCCATCCTGACTTGGAGCCAGCTGACCAAGGACTGAAACCCCCACAAATCAAGAACTGAATTAACCCTCTCCGTCCTTAAGCTGTGGGTGCTCAGTATTGTTTCTCAGCAACTAGGGAAGTAAGACCCACAGACCATGTCCAGAGGCTGCTGGTGTAGACATGGCACTGGCTCCACAGCCATTGGGAGCGGGTCCCTGCAGCTCTCAGCCCCCAGTCTCTGGAATTCCTAGCTTCATGTCCTAGCAATGGCTGCCAGAGCTCAGTTATCGCTTCCAGGTCGCACAGCACATTTCCAGTAGGCTATGATCTAGAACTTGCTCTGGGCTTGATCACAAGGCTACATCTAGCTACAGGGAGGCTGGGGTGGGGGGCAGCCAGGACTTGGTGCTGGGGGGTGCAGGTGGGGCTGTTCACTGGCCACTGGGAGGGCAGCCTGGCTGGAGGCGCCCAGCAGGGGCTGTGCCTCAGCCTTCAAGGGATGAGACCTTGGGAGCAGGGCCTGCTTCCTCCTGGTCACCAGCCGGCCACTGGGCTCTGTCCAGGGTGCTGACCTTGGTGTGGCCTCGGGGAAGAACAGGAAGTGCCACCAGGTAGTGGCGTTCCTGAAGCCACTTCCTGGGGCCAGGAGATGAGGAAGGAAGGGCACCCGACCCTCCACTTCCTGTTGACCTGGCCAGGCTCTGTTCTCCCCATGTGCCTGGGTCTCCCGCAGGCTGGGTGCAGGGGGCCCCCACAGGTGTGAGGCCCCAGTGACCGTAGCCCGAAGGGACCTGTGCTGCAGCAGTGCGCAGAGCCGCTCTTCTCCTTGAGAACAGCTGTGCTGTGTGAGGCTGGGCTGCACCTGCTGCCTTCCCCACCACACCCCAGCCAGGCCTGGGCACGGGCAGCCCCGCTTCACCACAGACACAGGCTTGGGGACATTGGAGCAGGGGTTGGGTCCACAGGGGCTGTGGCTCTGCATGAGAGGGGACCCAGCACAGCCCCTTGGTGCAGGGACTAGAAGTGCAGCTGAGGCCCCTGAGGCAGCGCCCCCAGCTGCCATCCCCTGCAGCAGGCCTGAGCCTGGGACTGGGACTCTTGGTGGCCTTGGGAGGGGGTGAGGGATCTTGCAAAGCTTTTGGGAAAGGAAATGTTCTTTTCTTCAATTTCCTCTCTACTTCCGAAATGTCTTTGTAAGGAGAAATAAGCACCTCATGTTTTGTCTGCAGGGTGAAGGGGCATTTTCACCCCAAATGGGGGTCAGCTTATCGAGCTCCTGGGCCTGGACTGGTCAAGCCACCACCGTGGTGCTCACTTAGTGTCACCCAGCACTGAGGTGAAGTGTGTCAGGTGTGTGCGTCCCAAGGAGCCCCGGCCAGCCTGGAGGGTGACCTGCTCACGACCCCGCAGCCCGAAGCCACTTCTGGTGCTGTTTCTGGGTCTGCCACTCCAGGGGGCCCAGCACTGGCCTCTGTGTGCAGAGGCTGGGCGAGGACAGCCTGCAGCTCGGAAGCGGGTCTGTGAGCAGGGTGTGTGTCGGGTGCTGCTCCTCTGACCCATGTGCTGGTTTACGGTGCACTTCAAAAAGTAAACTGCAGGAGTGCATTCTAAATTATGATGAAAAGCATAGAGTCAGTACCTGTTACGGATTAAAAACTGGTGGTCATCCTGACACCAGCTGAATTACATCAGCATGGTGCTGAGTGTGGATGGATCACCTGAAGACAGTTGCCAGCATAAATAGAGACGTGGAGAGGAAGAGCGGGGCATTGTGGGTTCCCCTAAGTGTTGCTGTTTTGAGCCATTGGTTCTCCTGGAGGAACTTGTCATGCTGGCTTCCCCAATATGGATTCGGCCATTATCATCAGAGGAGTTTGGGGCCTCATTGCTGAGAGTGGCTGTGGTTCACTTTGGGGGAGCTCTGCTCCTCACACTGAGCATAACTTCCTGGCTCCGGAGGGGAAGATGTGTGCTGGAGAAGCTTGTCACGCTGGGCTTCCTGACCTGTGCTCAACTGTTATCATTGGAGGAGCTTGGGACCTCATTGCCACTGAGGATGGCTGTGGTACTTTTCAGGGGAGCCCCGCTTCTTATTTTGAGCGTGACTTCTTGGCTCCAGTGTAGAACCTTCAATCCACTGCACAGTCCTTCACCCCACTGGCATAGACTTTCTAGTTTCCACTGCTGACCTTTGACCTTCCCAGCACAGATCTGTAAAACTGGCGTGAGTCCTTATCATGGGCTCTTAGATTCCCAGTTGGATTTGTGGGAGGCATGCTCATGGGCTCTGGGTCTGTAGCTGGACTCATGCAGGACATTGCTGTGGGATCCAGGCCCTTGGCTGAATATTCTGGGTCTTAGTGTTGTGGACAGATTTTCCTGCACTTTCTTGTGTTTAACTCTGGGTGACCATCATAGAACAGTATTATAAATTCTGTGTCCTGTATGTAGTTGTTCTCCCTGTAACCCTTGACTAAAACAATACGTAAAACCGAAGCACACACATGACACATTCAACTCTTTCTTTCTTTCTTTCTTTCTTTCTTTCTTTCTTTCTTTCTTTCTTTCTTTCTATCTATCTTTAGCTGTACTGGAGATTCATCCCCTCCCTTTGTTTATTTATATATATGTATTTTATTTTGAGACGAGATCTTGCTAAGTCACTAAGTTGCCCAGGCTGGGCATGAACTTGCACTTCTGCCTCAGCCTCCCAAGCCCCTAGATTCTAGGTGTGCACCCCACCCCTGGCTGTTCAGCTCCCTCCTGCTGCGTGCAACTATGTGGGCAGGACACGCACCTGGCGCGTGGCCTTCTGCACTGTCCCGCCGCGTTTCCTCTTCTTCCAGCCGAAGTCGCTGGCTTTCTTTATTCTCTTCGCCTCTCAGCTCCAATGTTTTGGATATTATATGTTCTTGTCCCTTTAAAATCCATTATTTCGTGCACATAAAATAACACCAAGACAGATGTGATAATGGCACAGCAGTGAAGCCAGCACCCAGCGTACCACAGGGCCCGACACGCGCTGCCCGTCGCCGCTGTCCCTCCCTTCCCGGTGGCGCTGAAACGCATGCTGTCCACCCCTCAGGCTTTGCTGCTGCACCCTGGCCTCCTACCGGTGTGGTGCCTTTCATCGGTGGGTGTTACCTGCCTCCTCACGCAGACGCCTGCCGCTGACCGGTTCCCTAGAAACCTACAAGGGGTTCTGACAGCCAGAGAAAGCATGGCGTGATTGTGGGTGTTTGTTTTGAGACAGGGTTAAGGCTGTGTAGTTCAGTCTGGCTTTGAACTCACACTGAACGTCCTGCCTCAGCCTCCAGAACTCTGGGATTACAGGCATGCACCCCCAACACATGGCTGACTGTTAAGTTAAATGCGCTTACTGGGTTTGTGTCAGGGGTCCCCCTTTGGGTCCAGAGTTATGGTTTTTTCTACCTGACCAAAGCCTTCATGATATATGGACAGATGGTTCTCAATTGTAGGCGTTGCTTTAGTAAATACTGCCACCTATCCCAAAATAGTTGGATCACCGTTACCCCCATCAGCTGACCCCAGCACTCTGGTTTCAGCTTCCTGGGAGGACGCTTCGAGCTCATGGGTGTTCTCATTTGCATTTAATCTGTGAAAACTCGTGGCAAACTCTTCCGTCCAGTCACTGGGCCTCTTTGGTACTTCTTCGAAAGTGCCCACTGGGGTCCTTGGTCTGGATTTTCCTCAGGTTTGTGACTTGTCACAGGATCTTTGACCCAGAAAGCATAGAAATGGCACCTGTGTGAACTCACAGGCAAGGCTCTGACTGGGGTTTGTTGGAGATGAGTGGTGCTGGTGGAGGGTCCTCTGCCCTTGGAGAGAGGCAGAAGCAAGGGGTGGACTGAAGTCCAGCAACTCTCACTGCTGGGGCCACTGCCTCAAAAGATGTTTCCTTTGTGTAAGATCCAGCCACTGAACAGCCACGGTCACATGTCCTAGGATTTTCTGAGCACCTTTAGAAGTGGGTGCCAGAAGCCTGGCCTCGTGGTTGGATCGGGGTCTTTGGATGGGGCCGAAGGCCTCTGCATACCTGGGCTGCTGCAGCAGTGAAAGGAGTGGGCGTGGGGAAGAGGGCAGGGAGCTGGGTTTAGCCCAGCAGAGCCCTTGTCTAGCACGGAGAGGGACAGATAGGTGGATACTCACCAACCCCAACAGGCCGTGTGCGCAGCTGAGAGGAATCAGACACAAATGAAGACAGAAATGTCGAGCCTGTCACCTCCGTCCAGTTACCCACCGGAAGGCTGCAGTGAAAGGCCAGCGCTTCAGCACAGGTGGCCTTCAGGTCCCTGAGGGGCAGCCCAGGCAGCTGTCACCATGACCCCGGGTCTGAGGTCTCTACCGCAAAGCCCGAGGGAGCTGCTAACCCTGGACCTGCTGCGCGGCCTCTGAAGTCAGCGACCTTGACCTCCACCAAGAGAAGCGCGGCTGGGCTCTCGGGCCTCCGGGACACTGTGCAGATTCTGCCCGGGCCCCCTCGGGCTCTCCCTGTGGGTCTGTAGGAAAGAGCACGAGAAGCCGTCTGCCTGCCCTGAGGGTGACGGGTGGGCGACAGCCCCCAGGCCTCGTTCTCCTGGCCCAGCCTTTTGTCCCCCATGGCGGCCCCAACTGTCTCAGGTTGGCTTTTTAACTTTTTCTCTGACTTGAAATAGTTATTATATATTTTGAATACAAATTATTTGTTGGATCTAAGTAGAGCTAATATCTGTTACTTTCTTCATGGTATATATGGATGGACAGAGGTGTCTAGTTTTTTTTTCTTTTTTCAGCACCGGGGATTGAACTCACAACCTTGTGCCTGCCGGGAAGGTGCTTAAACCACTGAGCCAAGCTCCCGGACCTAGTTTTTTGAGGCAGGGTTGCACTATGTAGCTTGGGCCAGCCTTACACTCGAGTTGTAGCCCAAGCCGGCCTCAAACTCACAACGCTCCTCCTACCTCAGCCTCCCGAGTGCTGGGAAAAGGTTTCTAGTTTTATGATATCTCAGTTTTATTTAAAAAACCTTTTTATGGTGGAGGCCATTTGTCGATTCTGTTTTGCCTTCCACACAGTTTGCTATGGCAGGTTCCACGTCTGCATCAGACGGCCGCTGCCGTTCTCATCCACGGCCCCGGTGGACAATAAATCTTTTATCTTTGCCTGCTTTTCAGTTCTTTTCTGCCATGAATTTCAGCAACTCACTTATGATTTTCATTTGTATATGTCTTTGGCAATTGTTGAATTATTTGATCCATGGGTTTACAGCTCATGGAAAATATTTTGCCATTTTCCCCTTGATTATTTTTTCTGTCCTGTCCTCTTTTCTGAGATTTCAGAAAAAAATCTGGGGCTGGCTGGTGCTCTCTCATGAATCAGAGATGCGCTGTTCTGTACTGTATTTTTTAAAACCCTCCACCACCATTTATTTTGGGTAGATTCTATTTTCATATTTTCAATATAAAAAAGAATACTCTTTTTCCCTGCAGTGTCTGTTTCCTGGAGAGATCGTGCAGTACATTTTTCCTTCTGGATGTCTCTTCTCAGCTCTTGCTATCATCCTGCCCTGCATACCTGGTCATTTTTGATGGGACGTTATGCTGTTGATGCTGGATTTTGTTGTATTCCTTGGTAAATACTGTGCTTTGTTCTTCCAAGGTTACTTTTCTTTTGAGACTTGCTTTTAGGCATTGCTGGGGCCGGGACAGAACAGCAGGAAATTCAGTCCTTGTCCCGCAGCATTTCCTGCAGAAGACTCTCCTGGGTGCTGCGTGCCATAAAGTCCCTTCTCCAGCTGGTGGGCTATACACATCCCAAGCCTGCATCGATCTAAGACTTGTTCAGCCTTGGGCATCTGGTGGTCACGTGTCCTGCCTTAGGTGGGTTCTTCTCCTGTGTATGTAGATGGTGACTGTTATGGTTGATACATTGTGTCAACTTGAGAAGTTTAGAAGTTTAGCTGAGAGAGTCAGCAGGGAGCCAAGGTTCTTACTTTGTAAATATCCTCATCCTATGCAAAGAAGGCAAGGAGATTTGTGAATGCCACACCACCCTGGAGGTGGGAGGTCCTGTGTATAATATAAGGGACAAAAAGAGGCTTGCTCTTGCCCCTTTTACTTTGGGTGGTTTTGCTTGCCTCCTGCCTTGCAGTGTTGCCCCAGTGCCATGCCACCCTGCCTTGGAGCCAGCTGATTATGGACTGAAACCTCCAAAAACTGTAAGATAAATAAACCTTTCCTTTCTTCATTTTGGGTGTCAGGTGTTTCGTCTCAGCAAAGAGTGAAAAGTAAGCAAGACAGTGACCTCTGGGCTCATGCTCTGGGCCATGCCCTCTTCTCCACTATTTTGCTCTGCTGATCCTGGCTGCCATGGCCTCCCTGAACTCTGATCTGAATCTCAACTCAGCAACTTTGCTAGGCTGTGTGGAGCACCCTCCCCACACCTGTCTAACCCTAATACCCCCTCTCACCAATAGAGTTATGGTTTGTGTCTGGATGTCCCCACAAAGCCTCACGTGATCATGGGGGGTTGGCTTTTCAGAGGTGGCTGAATCTAGAGTTTGTGATTGGTTCATGGTCTGATGCTGGGATTAAGGGTATGAGTGCTACATCCACCCTAGGGCAAGGAGTTTACATACAATAGAAGGGAGGAAAAAGGCGTTCTCTTCTCTCTCTGGCTCTCACTCTCTCTCACTGCTTTTGCTGTCTTCTGCTGCCATGAACTGTTGCCTCTCTGCCATGTGCCACTCTGACTTGGAGCCAGTGGATTATGGACTGAAACCTCTACAAATTGTGAGCTAAATAAACCTTTCCCTCTTTAACTTTTAGTGTTGGGTATTTTGTCCCAGTGATGAGAGAAAAGTAACTAACACAGGTCATCTCAACAAAAAGCAATCAACAGTGAAGGATCAGAGTTAAACTACACTACAGACCAAAAGGGCTTATTACACATATCTATAGAGTATTCCATTCAACAACTGCAGAATACACCTTCTTTTCAGCAGTTCATGGATTTTTTTTCTCCAAAGTAGATCATATCTTAGACCAAAAAGAAAATTTTATTTTATTTTATTTTTTTGGTATCAGGCATCAAACTCACAACCTCATGCCTGCCAGGCAAGCACTTATGCCACTGAGCTAAATCCCTGGCCCTATTTTTTGAGACAGGGCCTCACTATGCAGTTCAGGCTGGCCTTGAGATCACTTTGTAGCCCAGGCTGGTCTCGAACTCACAACGATCCTCCTGCCTCAACTTCCTGAGTGCTGGAATTAAAGGTGTGTGCTACCACACCTGGCCAAAAAGAAAATTTTAACAAATGAAAAAAAAAATGAAGTAATTTCTGGCATCGTAACAATGAAACTAGAAGTCAACAGTAGGAGAAACTACAGAAACTATGCAAAGACACAGAGATAAAACAGTAGTCTTTTATAATCATTGCATCATTGAAGAAATCAAGGTGGACTTAAAAACTTTTCTAAAGTCAAACAAAAATGGAATCATACCAGAATCTGAGATGCACTGAAAAAAATTCTAAGAGGAGAGTTTATCATTTTGAGTGCCTGCATTAAAAAAAAAATCCAAGAGCACTCAAATAACCTACTGATGCATCTCAGCATCTTAGAATATCAAGAACAACTAAATCCAAAACCAGTAGAAGGAAAGAAATAAAGATCAAAACTGAAATTAACAAAATAGAGACTGATAGACTAGCCAAAAGGATCATGAAACAGAGAGTTGGTTCTTTGAAAAGATAAACAATACAAACCCTTACCCAAACTAACCAAAAGAAAGAGAACCAAACTAGTGAGAAATGAAAAGGGGGATATTACAACAGATACTGCTAAAATTCAGGGGATTTTAGGGGCTATTTTGAAAATTTATGTTCAAATAAATTGTAAAATGTAGAAGAACTAAATAAATTTCTGGATATATGTGACCTCTCAAAATTAAACAAAGAGGATATAAAGAGCCTAAACTGACAAATAACAAGTGTTAAGATAGAAGCATAATAAAAGTGTCTCAACAAAGAAAATTCAAGAATTGGATGGATTCGCTGCTGAAATTTATCAGACCTTTAAAGAAGAACACCGATTCTCCCCAAATTATTTGATGAAACAGAAAGAGAAGGAAAACTCCCAAACTCAATCTATGAAGCTAGTATCACCCTGATATCAAACTGGATAAGGACATAACACAAAAAGAAAACTGTACACCAACATTCTTGATGAAGATAGACACAAAATTCCTCAATAAATTGCAATCAAATTCAACACAACAGCTGGGGATTTAGCTCAGTGGCCCAAGTGCTTGCCTGGTAAGTGTGAGGTCGTGAGTTCAATCCCCAGTACAAAAAAAAAATCAACAGAACATTAAAAAGATCATATACCATGATCAGACTGGTTTCATTCTAGGGATTCAAGGGTGGCTCAATGCACACAAATCAACAGAATAGTATACCATATGACTAGAATCAAGGACAAAAACCACACAACCATCTAAATAGACACAGGAAAAATCTTGATAAAATGATATCTTCTTTCAAGATGAAAGCCCTGAATAAAATATTGTACATACAGAAGGATCCTACCTCAATATAGGAAAGTATATATGACAAATCCACTGCCAACATACTAGGTTGGAACAAACTGAAAGCATTTCATCTAAGATAAGCAACAAGACAAGGGTGTCCATTCCTACCAGTCTTATTTGATACGGTATTTTGAAATTGTAGCCAGAGCAATCAGGCAAGAGAAAGAAAAAAAAAAGGGATATGAATAGGAAAGGAGAAAGTAAAAGTATTCCTGTTTACAGGTGATATGATTTTATACTTACAAGATCCTAAAGGCTCTACCAAAATATTCTTAGAATTAATAAACAAATTCAACAAAATAGTAGGGTATAAAATCAGTATACAGAGCCAGGTGTGGTGGTACATGCCTGTAATCCCAGTACTCAGGAGACAAAATTCTTCAAAGCATTTTTAAAGAAAATTACAAAACACTGAAGATATTGAAGATGACACTAGAAAACAGATAACCATGTTCATGGATTGACAGAATAAAAATTGTTAAAACAGTCATATTACATGAAAAAATATATAGATTCAACACAATTCCCATCAAAATGCTAATGACACAGATTCTTCACAGAACTAGAAAAAACAATTCTTAAATTCATGTAGAAGCACAAAAGAACCCAAATCACCAAAGCAGTCCTGAGTAAAAAGCAATACCAGATTTCAAAATATATTACAAAGCCATAGGGACAAAACAGCACGGCACTGGCATAAAACCAGAAACACAGATCAATGAACTAGAACAGAGGACCCAGAAGTCAATCCCCATAGCTAAAGCCATCTGATTCTCATAAACAAAGGTGCCATAAACGTATGTTGGAGAACACACCCTCTTCAACAAATGGTGTCAAGAAAACTGGACTTCCACATGTAGAAAATTGCAAGTGGATCCTTGTCTTCTGCCTCATAAAAGAATCAGTTCAGAACGGCTCAAAGACCCCAACATAAGACCAGAAACTGAAATGGCTAGAAGATAACACAGGGAAAACACATTGAGATGTGGGCACAGGCGCAGACGTTCTGAACAGGACTGCAGACAACAGCAAGGACCAGCGACTAAGGCACGCCAGACTGAAAGGACTATGCATGCAAAGTAAACAATCAGCAGAGTGAGGACACAGCCTATAGAATGGGGAAGAAATTCTCGCCAATACTATCCTGAAAGAGGAGTTACCAAAACCCCCACTGAGGGCTCAGGTCGCCCACCTGGCAATATGGAACCAGGATGAGAAAGAAGACAAAGAGAAAACTTTGCAGTTGAAGGGGCTCTGGGATGACCCAGTGCCCTCAGTGGAACAAAGGGCCAAGAGTCAGGGTGCCCACAGCTTTTATTGGTACCAGTCAGGGAGGTGGGTGGGGTCTTGGCAGAGTGTGTGGGAAGAGTAACTCACAGGCATGGCTTGTAAGTGAGGAAAAAAGCATGCTTGCACCAGGCACTGAGGTTTCTCAGTCAGTGGTGCAACAGGCAACTTGATGTTTGGAAGGCTGGCACCTTTCCTGCCGGGAAGGTACAATTCTTTCCGAGTCCCAAGGCCTCAGCTGAGGTGCTATGTCTTAGCCCTGGAACCTCCAGGCTCCCGCGTGAACCCCCATTCCAGCCATTAGCAGGCAGGCTGTTCTACCATGTGCAGATGCCATGCTGCGCTAGCACTCATGGGTGCCTGGACCAGACTTGATTGCATTGTTTTGACCAGCTGAGGGAACATCTGCTTCTATACAGCCACCTCTGCATATCTCAGTGAATAGGGTTGAGGGAAAAGTCAGAGAAAGATGGAGGCAGGGGGCTTGATTTCTCAGGGGATCCTGGTTTGGCAGTCTCCCACAAGGAGTAATCTCCAGGATGCAGAGCTCAAAACATCACCTGGAAAAAACAGCCCTCACAATCAGTGAAAAAGCTGGGTGTGACAGCGTAGGGCTGTAATCCCAGCCCTGGGGAGGCTGAGGCAGCAGGACAGAATTCAAGGCCATCCGGGGCTACACAGTGAGTTCAAGACTAGCCTGAGCTATGCAGCAAGACCTTGTCTCAAAACAAAGCAAAATCAAACAAAAAAATTTAAACCAATAAATAAAGAAGTGAATTGAAAAAACACTTTTCAAAATAAGAGTTACAAATGGCCAATAAGTACATGAAAAAAGCTTTAGCTTTTTAGAATCTTTACATAAAGATTCCATCTCACCCTAGGCAGAAAGGCTGTCATCCAGAATACAAAACACAAAAAAGGAACTCTTCCACACTGCTGGTGGGAATGTAAGTTAGTGCAGCCACTGTTGAAATCAGTGTGGAGGTTTCTCAAAAAGCTAAGCACAGACCTACAGTGTGATTCAGCTCTGCCGCTCCCCGGCAGATGCTCAGAACTGAATCAGCTTTCTACCTGCATTCCCGTGTTTGTCGTGGCAAAGAATCAGCCCACATGCCCGTTAACAGATAAGTGGATGGTACATGTGCACCACGGGCATCATTCAGCTATAAAGAAGAGCAAAGTCAGGTCACTCGCAGCACACTGGGTGGACTGAAGACCATCATGTGAAATGAACCAAGCCAGATGCGGAATGACGAGCATCGTGTTTCTCCTGATACATGGGATCTAGAAAAAGCATTACATGAAAGGAAAAGGGAGCCTGCCAGACAAGAGGCAGAGGTGGGGGAGCAGGAGGAGAGGGCTTGGGGGTCTCGGGGGTACGAGAACATCACAGTGAGACAAAGCTTTCAAAAAGTCATTGGTTTTTACATGGAAAACATGTGAGCTTAATTCTTCCAGGTTTCTTTGCCAACAAAAAACTAATCAGAGCTGAATTCATGTATCTATGCCTTGGTGTGTTTTATTCATTTCTGCAAATGACCAAAGACCCACATCAGGCTCAGAGCCCCTGAGCCGCCCTCTCTGTCCTCACGGGATCTCCCCTTCCGACTCCAAGCTGAGTCCTATTCCTGTGACGCCCCAGACCCGGACACGAGCTCACATGTCAACCACACCCTCCACTGCCCCACGGCCTTGTCAGCTGAGCCCCTCCACCCCCGGGCACTGCCCTGTGCAGGCTCTGACCTCTGCTCTCGGCTCCCTTTCCGCACCCCGGTCCATTCCCTGGGCCGAAGGCCCACTCGCTCCTGGCTCCCCGTCCCTCTCCGACACCACACTCTGCAGAGCCCAGCAGCCACCGTCTCACCTCCACTGCCCGTGGGGCAGGCACCGGCCGAGGACAGCCAGGCTGCCTCAGCTCCCCTGCCTGCTCCCACCGTTCAGCCTCGACATCTCCTAGCGTGGGCAGAGGCTGCTGGGGCTCACGCACTCTCTGCAAGGGCCGCTGCTGGGAGCAAGGGGAGAAGGGCTGGGATAGGCCAGAGTTCAGACCGACTGCCGGCCAGCCTGCCCGACCGCCCCCACATGGGAGGGGAACAGCCCTGCCTGGCCCTTGAGGGGCTGGGCAGGCAGAGATAGAGCCGCTCCCTGCTTCTCCTGCCAGGGCTGCTGTGCCAGGCCAGGAGCCCGGGCAGACTGTGAGGGTCATGAAGTAAGGCTCGGGCCCGGGGGGCAGCCGAGGCAGCAGTGGGCTCCCCTCAGTCCAGACCCGTGCTGCCCCACCCTCACTGCCTCTGCTGGTGGCCAGGGGGTGACCCCGCTCCTGGCTCGCCAGCCTGCCCGGAACCGGAGAAGGACAGTACCCAGCTAGGGCACAGGCCTTGGGTTGGTTGTCCTCGGGCCTTGTCTGCAGCCACCAGGACCAGCTGGTCTTGCACCTGGGCCTGGGCGCACCTGGAGCTGGAGGTGGAGCAGCAGTGACTGCCCTCTGGCAGGAAGACCCTCTGAAGCCACGAAGGGGAGAGGGCTGGGCTTGTTGCGGACTGCTGGTACCGCAGCTGAGACCCTTTGCTGCCTATTTTTATGCACTTGGCCTACTTCAAAGAGTGATCTTGGGCACTGTGTCCTCGAATGGCTGCAATAAAACCACCTTTCCTCTCTAAAGAAACATCTGCCTTCCTTCCTTGGCTCAGCTGCCACCTGGTGGCCGCTTCCCGGGATTGCAGCCTCCACCCGGGAGACAGCTGACCCCCACCCAAGAACAAGGCGGCAGACCTGGTATGCTGCCACGTGATACAAGAATGATTTATTAGAACAAATTTCATGACAAATCATATAAAATAACCATTTTCTGAGACATCCACAAGACCACCTGAGAACAATGTAGAGACACCGCCAAAAAGCCAGGCAGGGGTGGTACCCACCCCAGGCTGAGGGCCGGTGGGGGAATCGGGACCGTGACATGGGGAGGGACACCAATGTGTGCATAAAAAAAATTGTACAGCGGTGACCAAGGGCAGGGCGTGGATGAAGGTGAGTGGCCACTGTGTCTCTGGGGCCAGGCTGTGTGCTACTGCGCAGGGCGTGCAGGCGGCTGCAGCCCAGCTAGCACCTCCTCCAAAGGGACAGCAGGATCTCAGGGTGGGGCCGGCGGCTCTGCCACCCGCCCCCGCACACACACGTAAACATCAGGTGGGCTGGGGCACAGGCACCCGGGACCTGCGCCCAGCTCCACCGCAGCGAACTGTAAACAGGGAGGCCGCGTGGCGCCACAGCCTCCAGATTCGCCTGCGGCCCTCCCCAGCCCTTGCCCCACCCAGCCCGGCCTCAGCGCTGTGGCTGGGGCCTCCAGAAGGGCGCTGCAGGGGGGCTGGTTCCCAGCTGGCAGAATCCTGAGAAAGCATCACCGCTCTGGGCCGGTCCCTGTCCCCCGCCAGCCCCCGTGAGGGTCAGGCCGCTGCCTGTGCAGATGCCCATTTAGTGCCCACAGCATCTGGGGGACAGGGGTAGAACTGGGACACGCTGTCTACACCCCTACATGAGCTTCCAGAAACCTGTTTCCAGTCACTTTGGTCAAGCCCTCTGTCCCCAAGAGGCTGCTGGCGCCCCTGCCACCCCACACCTCCGGTACAGCATGGAGGGACACTGAGGCTGCCCGAACAACTGCCTGCGTCCCCCCACCAGTGCCCACACTCCAGAGGGCCCCACCGGGAGCCCTCGAGCTCGGGGGTTTGGCAGTTGTGTTGGCACCAAAAGCTAGGAGCTGTGGGGTCCCTGCCCCAATTTCTGCACGGCCATGTTGGCTGCTGGGACAGCTCTGGCCAGGGCACAGGCCCCCAGGTCACATTTGGCACTGAACAGTCCCAGACCACCCCTTGCGTGCTGGCGTCAGGCCAGCATACAGGGAAGGACGGGTCAGCAGGAGCCTCCGGCGGGCACTGCCATGGCACAGAAATGACAGGATGGGGGTGCGCCCTTGGCAGCGGCCACACCAGGGGCTGGGCTGGGAGGCCCGGGTGTATGGTGGCCGTGGGGGTGGCAAGGTGGGTGGGGTGCTGGCGGGCCAGGAGGTGCCCGCCCACGGGGCTGTGGCACATGTAGGGGATTCAGAGACACTGTGGCCAGCGGCAGGTTGAGCGGTGGACAGGCAGGCGTGGGAGGCCTGGCCTGGCCGGGGTCTAGATCAGGAAGTGCTCAGCGTCAGGGAGGAAGGCGGGCTCCGGGAGGCCGGGGGGCCCGCAGGTGGCCCTGGGCGGGAAGCTCCTCAGGGGCAGCAGGCTCTCAGCTGGGGCAGGCACGGAGGGGCCCTTCCCCTGCCCCTGGCCAGTGGGGCCCGTGGGAGCCCTGTTTCCTGTGAGCAGGTCCAGGCTGACGCTGGGGTCCACGATGGCGTTGATGACTGGGGTGGGGAAAGCCTGGTCAGATGGAGGCCTGGGTGGGGACCCCCACTGCCGCCCACCCCCCGGCCCAGGCAGGCTTCACGCACCTTCCAGCTGCTTCTGCACACGCCGTAGCTCCTTCAGGATGCAGCTGATCTCCTGGGCGGGCAGAGGTGGCAGGTGAGCGGGCAGGCGGGCGGGTGGACAGACAGACGGCCGGCCGGGCCGGGCCCCGGGGCAAGGGGCGGGGGACGGGGCCTCACCTTGTTGGATGTCTTCAGGATGGGCACCTCATTCTCTGCGTTGATCCTGGCTTCCAGGTCCTCCCACGCGCGGCCCGTGTTTTGGAAGAGGATCCTGCCGGGGACAGGGACGAGGGCGGTGACAAGGAAAGGTGGCCCGGCTCTCCCGGACCTTGCCACCTTGAGCCCAGAGTAGGAGCAGGCCCTGGCTGGCTGGCACCAAGTCCCCCTCTGTCCCTGGCCCTGAGGATGGGCCGGCTGGGCCGGCGACTGGGCAGGGGGAGGTGGCGGTGCCCCTGAGCTTGGGGGCCGCTTTCTGGGAGCTGCTCGTGAGCGCGGCACCCGTGAGCCCCGCAGGGCCGTGAGCCCTTGTCTGGTGAGAGGCTGCCTAGTCCTCGCCACGTGAGCCTGCCGACCCTGGGCCGACTCACTTCATCTTCTCGGTGAGGTGCTCCGTGTTCTCCCGGATGGCATGGGACAGCTGGGACACCGGGTTCAGCATCAGGTTGTCAAAGATCACCTGAAGGGGTCCAGGCATTAGCAGGGCCCCGGCCGCCCCCGGGAAGCCCCACGCCCCTAGCACCCCCACAGCCGAGCCACACGCATGGGGAGGGGGCACCGTGCCTCCTCGCGGTTCCGAGGCCTTGTCTTGTTGCCCAAAGCATCCTCGTGGCTGTTGTTCATGTTCTGGTCCAGGTCCCGAGAGGTCAGAGTGCCAGGTGGCACCTTCTGGAAGTTGAGGCTGGCCTCTGGGATGCGCTGCACCAGCTGCAGGGGTGGGGCAGGTGGCACTGGCTCTGTGGCCCAGGCGGAGGGCAGGCGAGGTGTGACCCATCCGCCCAGTCCCTCTGCCGCCCCTCAGAGGTGCAGGCTGCTCGCAAGTCCCTGAACGCTGTGCACTAGCCGGCCACACCGGAGTGACAGGTGAGGGCGGGGCCTCAGAGGCCGGACTCACCTCCTCGCGGGCAGAGATGGTCGAGGCGGGGGTGCTGGGCATGTTCCCAAGGGAGGGGCTGTGCGCCGGCCCCGAGGAGCCCAGCGGGTCACCATCAGAAGTCACGTCGTGGATCTCCTGGGCCAGGATGGCCACATCCTTCACCAGCGTCTGGCTCAGCCTGCAGCCGGTGGAAGAGACGGTGGGTGGTACGGACACGGTGACGCTGAAGGTGCGGAGGCCACGGTGCCCACCTCCGCAGGCAGGGAAACTGTGGCAGGGGAGGGCGTGGGCCAAGACCACGGCGGCTGTCATCGGGAGCTCTGACTCCAGGGTCAGAGCTGAGCAGGGGTGGGGCAGGCGAACGCAGGGACTCTGGGAGAATCTAGGCCCTGGCCACACTGCAGGGCACACACTTGACCTGGGCGAGGACCACAGGCATATCCCAGTGAGCAGCGGGCAGCAGAGGCCCTGGCTGGTCCATCCAAGCAGCCAGCATGCAGGGGCAACACAGTCCCCTATGGCTGTCCACATGGGGGACAAGCCCACCCCAGGCTTCCTCTGACCCAACCAGCAGCATGTGCCGGTGCTCCCACACGCTGGTAGGGGCCCCTGTGGAACCAGGCTCGGGCCTCCTACCAGGCCCCCGCTGAGCCAGCCCTCCACGTGCAGAGGCAGCTCCAGCGCTTGGCCTCAGTGGGCTCTGCCGGACAGCCTCTCCGTGAGAGGACTTGCCACCAGCGCTGCCCAAGCCATGCTGACATATGCTCGCCCCAATCTGGGCCCGGGCTGTCCTGTGTGCCACGCTTAGAAGCCTCTCTGTCTGGGGCACCCTGCTTCTCCCGTCTCCTGCACCTCACTAGCTGAGCCCCAAACTTGTCCACTTTGGGGAATACAGACCTTGAGAAACCTACATGGTTCCCTGCCCTCCCAAGCCCTAGGGAGCCCCCTTCTCAGTGACCAAGGGCCTTTGCCACTGGGCACAGGTGGCACTGCCCAACCACACCGTGGGTGCCAGACAGCTGCTTCTGCTGTCCTCGCCACTGCACGCCCACCATGACCTCACCTCACCATAGCCTTAGTGGCCGTCTTTGTGCCAAGGATGCCTGAGTCCCCATCCCCATGTGGGTCTCCCAAGGGCCAACTGTCTCGGAGCCTCTGGGGGCTTCCAGCGCTTATAAGCTCAGCGTCCTTTATGGGACACTGCTGCCCATGACCCTTTCAGGGCTTGGCCATCAGGGCACTGACCTCTAGTCAGTGAGAGGCTTCTCCTGGCCACTCAGCAGCCTGTACCACTCTCCCCGGGAGCTGGCACAGGCTCCTTCCTAGCAAAACCCTGGGCGGAGCACTCCCCGTACTGATCTCCCCCAGCTTCCTAGGCAATTCTCCACTCACCCACCCCCCATAACCCAAGTGACCTGCTCTTCCGTCCACCCATCCATCCACCGACCCACACACCCACCCACTCATCCGTCCATCCATCCATCCATCCATCCATCCGCTCACTTACCTACTCATGAAACCATCCACCCAGTGATCCGTCTGTCCACCCATCTACCCAGTGACCCATCCATTCACCCATCCACCCAGTGACCATCCATCCATCCATCCATCCAGTGACCCGTCCATCCACCCGTCTACCCAGTGACCTGTCTACCACTCCGTCCAACCATCCATCCTACTCAGGGCCACGAGCAGACCTTCTGGCCCGTCCATCCTTAGGTTACTCTCAGCTAGGTGAGCCCCCTGCGGTTGATCAAGAGTGGCACCACTTACCTGGCAATCTCCGCAATCTCAGCCGTCTGCACGATGAACCCGTAGGGGTCAGGCTCCTCGTCATCATCGTCTGTGTCCCGAGGGCCAGGGGCCCGGGAACGAGTCCGGCCTGCACTGCCGGCCCACGGGGTCTGCGTGGCTGTTGAGGTATGGGAGCGTGCATGTTTGGGGGAGCTGTGGTGGGAGCCGTATTCCTCCTCGGAGGTGGACGTGTAATCCGAGCCCTGCTGCCGACGACGCGTGTCTTGGAGTGGATTGGTTTCAGAAGCAAGAATAGAACAAAGCAGCACTCAGCACCCTATCGCACCCAACAGCACCCCGGGACCCTCTGGGTGAGGGCGCTGTGCTGCGGACCGGGTGGAGCGTGGCTGGCAACCCACACGCAGAAGCCCCTCAGCAGAAGCCCCAGCAGCCACCGAGCTCGGGGACCACAGTCACTCCAGCCCAGGGGTCATGCGGGGCCAGCACAGCGTCCCTGGGGCAGGTCTGCACGGTGCCATGGGGACCGCGCCTGGAGTGCCGGTGAGCATTCCCAGGCAGATCCTGAAGAGGTGGCCGATCCTCCCTGGAGGACTGGCCAGGGCCTGGCTGGTGGCACAGGTGAGCAAGGCTGGCCAGGCCCTCGCGGTCTTTGTCAGGCCTCTCCTCAGGGACGGCCCCCCAGGCAGGGTTCCAGGCTCCTTCCAGGGTTTGGTCTGAGCCCCCAAACAGCAAACAGGAAGTGGACAAGGAGGGGCTGCATGCTGGGTGGGGTGGGGAAGGCACAGTGGGGTCGGCCAAGCAGAGGTCCTCAGCCCGCAGCCACAAGGCCTCCCCACGACACCCCCGGCTGCCCGGGGGACCCAGCAGGCAAGGAGGGCTGTGGACGGGGCTGGAGGTGGGCAGACCAGTAGCATGGGCAGGGCTGCAGCACCTGGGCCTCAACCAATCCACTCAGGCAGGGCACGCGTGGCCCCCTCGGAGGCGCACAGGCAGGAACGCGTGGACCTTGTGGAGCAGGGAGGGCTCTGTGAACTGGGAGGGTGTCAGAAGCCCTGCCAGACGGATGCAGGCGTCCCCGTGCTTCCACAGGGTGGATCCAGGGAGAGTAGTTCCAGGACCCAGGGCAGGCAGCCCCCCATGGGGACGTGTAGGAGCCCCTCCGTCCTGGGAGGCTCCGCATCGCCCACTCACATGGATTGCAGGAGAACCTGGCCCCCACACACGTGCGTGTGAGTCTGTAACGCGTCCACCCAGCTCTGGGAGCAGAGCCCTTTGAGGCCTGGAGGCCGCCCGCCCGCCCCCCTGCCCCTCCCACACTCACTGGAGGAGTATCTGGCACTGCCTGGGCGCGCCCTGCTGAAGGGCTGACGGGAGCCTGCGGTGGCCGTGGCAGCAGCTTTGCGGGCAGCAGCACGGACATCGGCCACGGTGGGCTTGCGGTTGGCACAGCACAGCTCCATGCTGCGGCCAGAGAAGCCTGTGCGGGTAGGGGCTGCCTCGGAGTCGCTGGGCCCCGTGAAGGAGCCAGCCCGCTTCCGGGGCATGGCCAGGATGTCCAGGCGGGACAGCTTCTTGGCCTGTTCAGCAGCCGGCCGGCTCACTGGCTCAGGGTTGCCTGGGGCTCCCCGGTCACTGTCTGTGACCTCGGTGTCAGAGGTGTCCCCCAGCCGGGCCCGCCTGAGCCGGGAAGCCCGTGTGGGCCGCGGAGTGGACAGGCTGTTGGAGCGGGTCAGTGCCTGCTGCACCTTCTGGACACTGGTGGAACCTCGGCTCTGCTCTTCCCGGGCAGCCAGGGAAGGCGGGGCGGTCACTGGTTTCCGGCGAGCCCCTGGGCGACCTGCCCCAGCAGCTTCTGGGGTCTCGTGGTTGGGGGTGCCTGTGTCTGCACTGGGCAGGTGGGCGAGGTTGGAGCCTCGGTCCTCGGGCCAGTCCGGGGACCCTCGGGGACTCTGGCCACGCCGGGCAGCCAGGTGCCGCACCAGCTCTCCGCGGCCCAGGTCACCAGGACCCGTTGTGCGATGCTGCTTCTCTGAGAGTCGCTCACGCGTGCTGCCCAGGGCAGCACCCCCTGGGTCCTGAGCCACTGGTGGAGACGGCAGCCTCTCCTTCTGTGGCCCTAGAGGCTGAGGGGTTGTAGGACTAGGCCCGTTCTTGCCACTAAGCAGGCTGATGGTGCTGGCAGTGTCCACATCTGAGTCCCCAGAGAGAGAGTCGTCTGGTGGCCTGGGAGTACTGCCCACCTCGTCCTCTTTGTCTGCGGTTTTGGAGAGAAGCCGGGCCTCCAAGGCTGCCAGGGCTGTCTCAGTCTCCTTCAGGATCAGGTGGGTATCCTGCGCGTGGAGATCCATGCGTGTGGCCCGGACCGCAGGCAGGTCCTGCAGGAGCGGGTGGCTGGGAATGTGCGGGAGCTTGCCAGGTGTTGGGGAGCTGCTTGCTGGCTCCTTGGTGAAGCTCTCCTGCCGCACAAAGCCTGAAGCATCCCGGGGTGGGGTGGGGCCAGAGCTGCCAGGCTCTGTGGAGCACCCAGCGTGCAGCTGGACAACCATCCGCCCACTGCTGCTCATGTAGAGGCCATCCCTCGCCAAGGGGCTGGCCTGGGCCACCCGCCTCGGACCGTCTGCCTCCCCCGGAGCTGCCAGGGGTTTCCGGGAGCCAATGGCCTCATTCTGGTCACCAATGTAGAAAGAGACAGGGGCAGGCTCCCCAGGGACCCTTGGCGAGCGCCGTCCCTTGGCCCAGGCCAGGCCCTCCTGGGGGCTCCTGCGCCTGTCTTCCTGCTGCTCCATGCCCAGCTCTGGGGCCCGGCCCCCGTCTGAACCACTGGCGTCACTGAGGCTGTCAGGGTCCAGGTCCTCCTGGCTCACCAGGTGGCCAGGCTGCTCGATGCCCTGCTCTGGTGGCCCGAGCCCATTCCTCCGGGCAGCCTCCGGGCCAGCAGGGCTGTCTGCCCTGTCACCGGGCAGCTGGGGAAGCAGTCGTCTGGCGCGCACAGGCGGGGCCCCCTCGGGCTCTCCTGCTCTGTGTCTCAGGCTGTCCTCTGCAAGGTGCAAGGGTGTCCAATCAGAGTGGCCACAGCTCTGCTCACGCACACAGCCCTGACCCTCACCGGGCATAGCAATGTGCAAGCTGCATCTATGGTCAGTGGCCTGAGGCTGCCTGGCCCGGCCCGGCTCAGCCCCTCCAGCAGCCCTGGGTCACATACCTGCCAGGTTGGGGTCTGAATAGCTGTCGGCCAGGCTGGCCCAGCGGGACACCCACTTCTGACCTCCAGGGCAGCCTGGAACCACAAGGCCCTGCAAAGAAGACCGGAGTGTTCTCAGTAGGGTTAGCACAAGCCAGAAGGGAGGCTAGGGACGGCCAGTCGGCCACTCACGTCAGTGCCCAATCTGCTTGTTAAGTGAGACAACCCTCGGGGATGAGCTGCCCTAGCCCCAGTCTGGACACTGCTCTGTTCCCACTGCCCGTCAGAGTGGCCACATGGGCTTATACCTGGTGCTCCAATGAGGGGCCCACACCCAGTGGCCGGGAGGCAAACTCCTGCAGCAAGGCCATTCTCTGGGCCACGCCTCCATCGCTGTCCCCTCTGATCACAGGGCGGAAGGTGGTCGAGGACACCCTGGAGAGTTCAGGGGACTCAAGTACCCCAAACACCTGCCACAAGGAGATAGCACGGAGGGTCAGAGGTGCCTGGCTCCCAGTTCCACTCTGACACAGAGGACACACACAACCTGGCTGTCCAGCGAGCGTGGGGCGGGAACAGGCTACCCCAGCAAGGTGATAGGTAGGGCTGGTGGGCAGCATCCACTTGCCTGGCTGGACCAGACTCAGGTGAAGTCCAGCGCCTGGGCCCCAACATGCCCACCAACCGAGCTCCTTCCCACCCCACGTGCCCCAGCCACACCTGGTCAATCATCTTGCGGGCCTCCTCCACCTCCCTGTCCTGTGCCTCGGTCTCGATGGTGTAGGTGCCTGCGTCGCTGAGGCTGTCGTCCTCATCCTGTCTGTGTGCCTTGAGCAACTGTGGTTCAGCAGGAGCGGGTGGTGCAGCTGGGGAGGCCATGGGGCTGGCCCCACAGGATGTCAGGGGTGCAGGTGGCACTGAGGGCACCTTCTCAGCGCTGGGCCTGGGGGATGGGGAGCTCTCCCGCATGCACTGGGCCATGAAGTCCTGGGCCAGGCGGGAGCGGCGCCCCACGCTGCCGAAGGGACGGGCAGGAGCCCGGGTGGCCGGCGAAGCACTGGCCAGCCGCTCCTCTGTCTTCTCTCGTTTCAGTGAGCTGGCCCTCTGTGACCCCGAACTGCTGCCTGCTGCCCCCCGTGCAGGGCCACCTGGGCGCTCCCGATCCGTGGGCCCCGGGCCCCGGCGCTTGTCGGCCTTGGGGTCCCCAGGTGGGGTATGCGTGAAGGACTGGGAGCGCTTCTTGCGGGGCGTGTCCTCGTCGAAGAACTGGATGACAAAGGCCTGCTGGCTGTGCAGCAGCTCCTGGGGATCCCGCTTGATCTGCCGCTGCAGCCGCACCTGCTCCCCGCCAGCCTCCGTGGGGACCCCGACCACCGAGGCCGCCTTGGCCAGGGGGTCCTCTGAGTCACTCTGTGTGCCGTCTTCATGCTTGTGACCTAGGGGGACCCATCTCGTTGAGCAACTGCAATTGATCTGGGGTCTCACATGGGTAAAGGGACCTGGCATCTGCTCCACGGGCGCCCCGACCCTGCAGCTGAGATTCATGAGAGACGCTACAGAACCCAGCTGCTGTGCACAGGCGGCTTAGGCAATCGATTGCAAAGCAGAGTCCCCAGGCCTCATTGGCGGCCGCCTGTGTGCCCTGGGCGGCCCAGCGTCAGGGAGTACTGACCTCTCAGGGTGCGGGTGTGCACGGGCAAGTCGCTCTTGGTGCTGTGGCGGTCATCGCCCGGGCCAGCTCGGCGCAGCAAGCTCGGGTCGTTCTGCACCAGCCAGTCGGCCACCTTGGTCTCAGCAGAGACCATCTCCACAGGCGTGGCCTCCTTGCCAGGGGGCCGCCGCTGGCGCAGAGCGAACTTGGTGATGTGGTCCTTGATCTTCACCTTGCCAGGGCTGCAGTCGTCAAACTCGATGGTGAAGGACGCGTGGCTCTGCACCACAGGCACAGCCCTGCCACCGCCCGCCGCCTCCTCGTCCTTGGTGGGCGCCTCGTGCTCCGGCACCTCTGGTGGCCGTGATGGCGGTGGGGGAGTCTCCTTTGTGGGGATCTCGAAGTAGCTGGGCTCCCGCCGGAAGGAGTAGCCCTGAGGCCCGACAGGAGTGCAAACGCCCGCTGGTGGGCCGTCCAGCTCGCCGTCCTGCGGTGCTGGCTCCTTGGTGCGCTCTGGGGAGGGTGCAGAGGCCAGGGGCTCAGGGCGGCCGCCCCCACCCCTTACTTTGTCCTTCCTGGCATAGGGACCCCAGGCCCAGGCACAACCCCGGGCTCGGAGGCTGCTTGGCTGGGTGCTAAGACCCACCTGGGTAGGGACCCTCCTGGCGCCGGTCCTCAGGCGGTGTGCCACTGTCATCCTCTCCCCACCAGGACGGCTGCCCATACAGGGGTGTGCGGTACCCCACTGACTCTGCGGGGAGACAGAACTCAGGCCCTGGCGGCCCTTCCCAGCCCAGCCCTCAGCGGCCAGGGACGCTGGCCTCCTGCCAACCACGCTGGGCCTGTTTCCACCTCTCACCTGCCTGCTCCTGCCTGGGTCTCTACAGAGCCCCCAGAAGGAAGGCACAGCCCCAGGAAGCCCTTCCCGGGACAGGCAAGTCCTTGGGTCCTGTGCTTGACCCTTCCACTGCAGAGCTGGCCTGACAGGGACAGGGGAGGTGGAGCCACTGCCCACCCAGCCTTTCTCTGGGGCTCTAGAAATGGTCTAGGCCATAAATGGGGGCCCCTGGGGGCTGAAAGCCTCCTTGATCAGAATGGCTCATGTGACGTTTTGAGTACTTGTTTTAGTGTTTGAATATAGGCCAGAAGTGAAAATTATACTTCCCATGAAACCTGGTTTTCTAGCTTTGATTTGGATGGGAGCAGCGTCCAGTGGCCCAGGTCAGGGTATCAGCCCAATGTCCAAAGCCTTTCCAGCTCCCCAGCTCCTCCAGCCCTGCCAGAGCCATGTGGCATCTGAGTCACAGGAGCTGAGGCTCCTAACTGCCCATGCACTGGGCAGTAAGTGGTCCCAAGGCTGATCAGCAGCTGGGCACCAAATGCTCCCCAAGTGGATGACCTCTCTGAATGTGTCAATGGGGGGGGGGCACATTTCCTGACGTAGTGTTGCACTCCAGTGGCCAAGGCAGGGGAGCCCGCTGTGGGCTGTGCCCCCAACCTGCAGCCTGAGCCCCTCGCCTGCTTGCTGGGTGCTGTGTCAGCTGCTAGGGCCAAGGAACTCGCTGCCCTGCTGGTGCACCTGCTGTGACCCCTGGGCACTCTAAGCTACCACAACCAGCTGTGCACGCCCAGGGCTGGATACTGCCCAGCGTTCTCACAGCTTGTGTGACTTCCGGGAAACTTTCCCAGTCCCCGGCTGGGTCAAGTTCCAGAAAGGGGAGGCTTTGCACCCAGGTACTAGGGTCCCAGCCAGAGCTTGGCAGCAAGGGACCCCACACAGGCTGTCACAGGAGCACAGCAGAGGCCGTGCTGGGCAGCAGCTGGCTTCTCCTGGTGAAGGAAGACTACGGAGCACTGGCTCCACTCTTTCCAGCCTGGACCCCCTTGGTCTCTGGGGCCCAGGTGGCAGCACCCTTACCACCCGCCACGTCTTCCACTGCATCTAGGCACCCAGGCTTCACTGCGCCAGCTCCGACCTACGCGGCTCTGTGTCTGTAGGCAGTGTGGTACCCCTGCACCACCTGCCTCTGGCCAGCTGGTGCCACCAACTGCAGGGGCATGACAGACTAGGAAGTGTGTGCGGGCCCACATGCAGGGTGTCACAGGCCCAGGAGGAGCAGGAGCTGGGGTGACGGGTCACGGGAGGTACAGTGGAGTACAGCAGGTACAGGGGTGGAGGGGACATGGGGACCAGAAGCCCTGAACATAGCCCTGTGTGTCTGTGTTGACCCTTACTCCTCTATCCCACCCACCCTTGCCCTACCTGTCCCAGGTCTCCGGTCCCCCTTCTCTGGCCTGGGGTGAGAGGACTCGCAGTAGGCCGTGAGTTCGGGTGGCGCTTCACTCCTCCTGGGGGCCAGGCTCTTAACACCCACCTGCAGCTGGCTGGTATACTTCTCATGCTGTGGGCAAGTGAGGGGCAGGGTCAGCTTGGGGCCATCATCCAGGGCAGACCTCCCCTCTCCTCTCGCCCGGCAGGAGGTCTCCCCACATCCCAGAAAGTGCACATCCAAGTAGGGGGTCCTCTGGCCACAGGTCTCCCAGGGAGGCACAGAGGCTTGCTTGGCTGGG
>RJWM01019649.1:0-38596 GCA_004363535.1 Dasyprocta punctata | reverse complement strand
AATTTCCATTATTTCTGACAAGTTCCAGGGATAAACTGAGGCTCCAGGTCAGAAGATCAACCCTTTGGAATAAATATGTATGTATACTAATTTCTAGAGCATCCAGTTATTTTGGTTGTAGCAAAACAGTAAAATCTATAGGCCCACAAGGAGGATAGATCCATCCCAAAATTTTCATGTTCCAGTGACAATGTCCTTTAGGCTCTCAGTTTCCTCATCTGTGAAATAATTGGATTAGATCAGATGACCTTTATGCAGAAATATTTTATAAGACTTTATAATCAAAGCCTTACATCACACAGCAAAATGTGTTCTGATTATGTATAAACATTAATATATTATACAATGGTGAGTTGGATATTATTGCTTCTTCTATTTTCATTTCAATCCAGATTGATCCTTCTCTGCTTACATCATGTATACTATTGGAAATCTGGGTGCATTCACATGGTGAAGCATTTCCAAAGATGCCTTATTTCACTGATATGAAATTTATTTTTTTGCTGAGATTTACTAATAAAAATTATTTCCTAAAGAGTATTTGGTAATTCTGACAGACATAAAGAAAGTGCATTTAAGAACTTCAACTGCTTTTGTATTTATTTACTACATTAGAATTCCACACCGCACCCAAAGCCTGAGAGCAGGTTTTTGCTCCTGCTTTCTCAATAGAATCACAATCCCTTGGGACCGTTTTCCTCTCACTGAGCTACATCTCAATCAGGAGACAATTCACCGAGGAGACTCAGTTTGAATTCTCGCTTCATCTAGTCACACTCAATTGAACATAGAGGCCTGTGATCATTAAAGGCCCGGCTTTCTCCTGACAGTTTCATGGCAGCGATCCAAAGTTGCTCAGTGTCTGAATTACATATTCCCTTGCAATCGGAGCTATGGACCATGCAGTGGTGTGACCTTTTCCTGTAGGCTTTTTTCCTCTCTGCAGTTTGAAAGGTATAGGCACATCAGAGAAATTCCAGTAAGGACAATCACATTATAAAATGTGATAGGAAAGGTCATACCATACACCTGATATTTAAGGAATACTGCTCTCTATACTTTTAAATATTTAGGATTTAGAGATCAGGGAACTGCATTTTCTTTGCAGACAATTTAAATAGATGTATCATTTGACTATTCAAACTGTTTAATTCTTATTCGAAAAAGTATAAATTCCAGTTTGCTTTTATTTCTTCAGGGCCCAAGTAATGCGCTAAAGCTGTAAAGTGATTATTTTTAATTCATGTCCAAGAGTAACCCAACGTATTTATTTCAAATTACATGTTTAGTTTCCATTCTTTTAATGGATTGTGGCCTTGACTATTTCTTAAACTGTTAGATTTTTTCCTAGTAATTTCCTAAACCGTTATCCACTGACACAGTTACTTACTAAAGGTTCTCATTTCATTAATTCTTGCATTTACTAAATATAGTAAAGTTCTTTCTTACGTAGTTTTGCATCCTTGAAGACACAAAAAACCAACATACTTGTACTAGGTGTTTTTCACACAGCTGAGCAGTAAAATTGAGGGGAAAATGTAGATGTTGTATCCATTCCTGGAAAGACAGTTAAGAGAACTTAAAAGTTTGAAAGCCTTGGCCGTCCCTACTTCAGCATACAGTATCTCATTTATATAATTATTGTTTTCCTGTGTAGGATCAGGTGGGAATATGCACTTACACATAAGTTCCTTCAGTTAAGAGAAAAGAAGTGATTAAAACAATGCAGGGGTCTGTTACCTCTTTTATAAAGGCTACCTGTGGTAAAAGTAAGAGATGTAGTAGGTTGTGATTTTATATGATATTTGACAAGATAAAAGGTTTTGATCCAGTTTTCTTTCTGTAAATTAAAGCTGAAAATAATACCTACCTTGTAGAAGGATTGTGAGATCTTGCATTTGAAATACTTTGCAAGTTTTAGTAAGCTTATAGCCTTGAAAGGCAATGTTATATAAAATGAATAGTCTGTTAAACCAATAGATTACATAAAGCATATGATATTTCTTAACCCTTTCTCATAAATCATTGATGAAGTCATATATATATGTATATTCGCTTCACATAAATTCAAGAGAATTTGGTAAACACTGGCCACACAACTGAAAACATAATGGAGGAAACCCAGACTCAAGCAAGTTTAACTATACATTTATGAAAACATATGATTTTGGGGAAGATTTTTTAAAAATTCAACTTCTATTTAATATAATACAAAGGAAACATTCAGTAAATAGCAGCTTTAAATATAATGGGTCTAAGTTAGATAAAAAGAAGAGATAAAATTAGAAAAAAGCAATTGCTATTTGATGCTGAGTCGGGTCCCTTAGGAAGACGAGTACTTGAGCAAATTTTACAAAGTGGTATAGGAATCTCATGAAGATAAGTAGGTCTTATAAATGACCTAGATCCATAAATCAAGTTGTAAATAAAGTTTTTGCCTATTTTTATGAGTATAGACTTTAAGATAGCTATAACAGAATCTGGCTCCCTGACACATCTACTGGATACAGCAGAGTCATCTGGGAACAGACCAGTAAGAGAGTCCCATTTCTTACTGTCTTAGTTACTTTCCTATCACCATCACAAAACACCAGAGACCCATAACTTATCCTAGAAAGGTTTATTTGGGCACATATTTCCAGTCTATTGTCACCCAGCTTCAAAGAAGGCATTATAGAAACCTCGTGGGTAGAAGAAAGCTGACCACTTCATGGATACCAGGAAGCAAAAAGAGAAGAACAGATCCAGGGAGAGAGATATGCCCTTCCAGGTCACTCCCCCATGACCTTTCTATTTTGACCAGCATATCTTAACAGCAAGTCAGCTGCAATGTTCCCTTTCCCAAAGCCCTGCCTATGACTTCACAAGGCTGTGATAGGACATCTAGATGTAAACAGTAACACCTACTCAGAACCTGCACTATCCAAATATATGAGAATGAAACCTAGAAACCTGTCGTTTAAACAGTTTTAGGAATTTCCCCAAAGTGAAAATAGCTAAAGATCACGCTAATGAAGAACCAGAAAGCAATGGCTTACAAAAAGTCCTTCACCTTGCCAGTGAGGGTCTGATGTATTCATGTTCTATGATGACCTTCAAATCATCCAATCAAAATGGATAAATCCAGTGATTGAGCCATGTTCTTTTGTTTATGTCACTTGATACTTTTACTGGTGCTTTAAAAACATGTGCCAACATTTTCCCAAAGGTGATATTTATACTGAGAAATAAATGTAATACTTGCCAATTAGCAGGAAAGATAAAAAGATTGAATGGAAAAGAAAGGACTATGGCACTAATAATACCTATTACTTGTGGACTTTTCCAAGCATGATGTGAATTTATGCTGACAATGACCTTATGGAGTTAAAGAACTATCTGTTAGTTCTTTGGTTGGAACTCAAGTTCCATGACATTTTATTGTAGAAATATATTTATATTGATAAACTATTTGTCATAAACATAGACAATTATTTTCAAAGAATACAAATCCAAATGGATGGAAAAAATCTGTTTTACAAAGAAAACATATGCAAACACATCTTTATGCAGTGTACTAAATTTAATACATGTAGTATTACTATGTTGTACAGCTTCAACAAATATATTAGTCCATTAGTAATAATCACAGATGAAGAAAAAAGATACCTGCTGTCATTCTGAGCATAAAAGCATTCAGTGTTAGTCCAAATGGAAAATAAAATTATGTATAAATGCTTCTAAAGACTGAAAATAAATAGCATACCCACAGAAGAAAAAGAATGAAGAAAACTATGTAGTATTTTACTTAGTTTAAGGGTAAAATTTTGTTATAATTTATTGACTTTTATTTTTGTAAAATGATCATGAATAATTTCTTTGCAAAATTCTCTTATCTTGAAGCACATGGAAGGATTGAATTTGAATACTTTCCTACTATTTTTTTTGAACTATATGAAAAAACATCAAGACTGACTTTCTATTAAATTGTAGGTCAAGGCATACAATGAACAATGAAAAGTATGTAGGCTTGCAGTTAGTCAGACTGGATTTCAGACATGCTACTGTCCCTGTAAGACTACAATATATATTCAGTCTTCTAGAAAATAAGCTCTATGATTTTCAACATACTGAATTTGATCAAAATTATCTTTAAGTTCTCTTATAAATGCTGTATTACTGGCCTTTGAAACTATAGGTCCCAGGTACCTGAAGTTTCCAGAGGGTCAATACTTATGACTCTATCTGTTCTGTTTATATATGAACTGTAATGTCAGAATTAGCTAAGTGTTATAGTACTTATCAAAGCCAAACAATGTGCCCCCTAAAGATATTCACATCTTAATCCCCAAAATTCATGAATGTGTTACCCTACATGGAAAAAGGGCTTTAGAGCTATGAAAAAGTTAAGAATTTTGAGATAGATTCTCCTGGATTATCCAATGGACTAATGTTACTGCATGGTTTTTGTAAGAGGGAGCCAGGCTGGTGAAAGTCAGAAAAGGATGTGTGACAATGGAGAACAAGTCAGAGTAACATGAATGAGAGCTTTAGAATTCATATTTTTTCTAGAAACTAGCAAAAAACCATAGTGAATTGTCTCTTAGAACCTCCAGAAAGAATAAAAACAATGATCCTGTAACCAGAAGACTTATTTCAGAATTCTTACCTCTAAGACAACAAGAAAATAAATTTGTATTGTTTTAGGTCACCAAACTTATAATTTCTTGTTAGAATAGTGATGTGAAGCTAATATAAGAGTGCCATGAGGAAACCCAGTTTGTGATGGACATTTTATCAATTTTGAAAATATCTGTAAGTCTCTGGCATTCTTTACACTGAGAATAGGATCTACCTCACCTTTTCTTACATGTGTGTTAAAACCTGGAATTTATTTATTGTAACAGAATGAAAAGGAGGTGAATCTGCATGAAGCTGGAGTCTATATGTCTTGGTTACTATTCTCTTTGCTTAGACAAAATACCTAACAGTCAAAGTTAAAGTGGAAAAGGGTTATTCAGCTCACAGTTTTTAGAGATTTCAGTCCATAATTGCCTGGGTGTAAGGTTAGGTGGCGTGGTAGAAGAGAAACAGGTCATTGCAGGCAGACTGTAGCAAAGCAACAAAAAGACAAGCCTCTTTCTGTCCCTTATATTGTATCTAGGCCACTGGGATTAGGGTAGTGCCAATCTAATCAGTGGACTGATTTAGTAATCATATACTCTAAATCCCAGTATTGTGCCATGAATCAAACACACACTAGATACAGCAACCTCTGAAAAAGCCCACCTATAACTGCATGAGGTTTTTGGGGGGACATTTAAACACAAGCCACATCATTCCACCATTGGCCTCCTAAAGATCAAAAACATGACTTTACAAAAAGCATTTAATCACTTCCAAGAGTTGACAAAGTCCTAATAGGTTCATCATTGCTGAAAAGTTGATGTCCAAAGTTTCCCCTGAGATTTAAGGCAAACTCTTATTTGTGATACCCTGTACAAATGAAAAGAAATTTAATCACTTACAACATTCATTGGCACGAGGTAAACATTTTCTTTCCAAAACTTACAAACAGGGGATATCTAGGAATGGAAACAAAGCAAGTCCAAAATCCAGCAGGGCAAAGCTTAAATCCTAAAACCCTGGCAGTCTATGGCAAGTTGTAAGCTCCAACAGGCCTCGGTAGCTCTGCCTCTGTGGCATTTTTGGTGATTCCTGGAGTACTCTTCATTGGTGCTTCTCTTTGGGGGCTATGTTCTCTCTGTAATTTTCCACAGACAAGCCTGACTTCTTTAAACTTCTGGAATCTCCAGTGCACACTCACAACTTCACACACTGCCCTTTCAGGGTCTCACTACTTGGCCTCTCAGGCCTGCTTCTGAAATCTAGATAAAACCCTTCCTGATCCCACAATGCTTACATTCTGCATGCACATAAAACCAGCACCATATCAATGATAGTAAGGTCTGCAGGCAGCTGGAGCAGTAGTCAGACTTCTCTTGGCTGCAGGATTCCAGAAAAGTCTTTCATTTTTGCAATTTTGAGATTGCAGAGGGTGGAACCTTTCTGCTTGTTGCAATGCTCTCAGGCCATCTTTTCTATTCTCCTTTTCCTCCACAGCAATCAAGGTTTCATTTGCTTTATCTTCACAATCCACAACTTTACTGGAGCTTCCTTTCTGATTAACATCAAAACATTTTAAATCATTCTGCTCACCTCTTTGCTCTACTGAGATCAGCTAAAAGTCTCTAACAGCAGCCATGCCATTGCCTCAATGCTAGACTTGAAATTTCTGCTGTCAGATTAATTAGTCTGTCATTCTTAATCTCAGCCTCAGACAAAGACTCTGCATGTGGGCAAAATGAAGACAAACCCTTTGCCATACCACAACATGCATTCTCTGGGGGTCCAGCAATCAATGCAGCCCTTCTTCCCAACAGAAACCTCAGGATCCTGTTCTTTACCTGTAGGGTTTCTGTTAGCCTCCTGGTCTTCTGAGCCCAGAACAAAATCAAGTACAGCCTAAAGCTTTCCAGTTTTATTTTTTCAGCCATCATTTCTAAACCTTTCCAAACTCTTCTTACAAGCCAGTCCCAAAAGTTTCTCAACCACGTGGTCAGGTATAGTCATAGCAATGACTCCACTTCTCTGTTTCTAAATTCTGTCTTAGTTATTTTTCTCATTGTTGAGACAAAATACCTGACTGTCAAAGTTAAATGGGGAAAGGTTTATTTAGCTCACAGTAGAGGTTTCAGCCCATAATCAGCTGGCTCTAAGGCAGAATTACTTGGCAGAGGAGAACAGTTTAGAGAAGGCAGACTTTAGTAAAGCAACAAGGGGAAGGCAAGTTTTCTTTCATCTCTTATATTGGATTTAGTCCAATATTTAGGGCAGTGCCAATCCAATCAGTGCACTGATTTAGTAATCATTCACCTTTAATTCCAGTATTACACCATGAATCAATCACACACTCTAGATACAACCACCTCTGAAAAAACCCACCTATGACTACATGAAGCTTTGCAGGGGACATCTAACACAAACTACAACATAAGAGAGAAATTAGCTGTAACTGTGTTTTGTGTTATTACTGTTACTTTGTGTCTTTTGCTCTTGTTTAAGAGTTTCAAATACCCTGAAGTGACATTACTGTGGAGAAGGCACTACATGGTGATCCAAGTCAATTGTTTTCTAGCAGAGTCATGGGAGTGAGTCATCTTTGCCATCAATACAGCCCTCAGATGATTGGAACTCCAGCCATCAACTGACTGAACTTTCAGACAGACTCCAATCACGAACTCTTTACATGACCTCAACCCCCTGCAACAACTGATGTGCAAAATCTTTCTGCATATTCAAAGAGTAGTTATTTTAGTCCTTTAAGTCTAGAGTAATACTGTGAATATTATCAAATAAACCTCCTATACCATCTATATTGCTAAATACAAACAGTTCATCAACAGCTATATTTCAGTTTCAAGGAATATGTTACCAACTTTGGTAGATTAAATGGTCAATAGTCAGACAATACTTACTTTTAAATCAACAGCTGAAACCTCTACTTTCTGCTTTAGTCTCACATAGCTGACAATAATTTCAGAAGGCCACACAGTAAGTATATTTAAAAATTTGTTGCACCATTTCATCTTTGGTTCAGACATTGTGCTTACCATATTTTCTCTTTTTGCTAAGAACACTATTAGCCACCCAATTACCCAGCACAAAGTCTGAGCCCACACCTTTCTCTTTATATTTCTAATCAGTCACTAAGTCACATTACTATTTACCTTAACAATTCTCAATTGAGATTCATTTTCTTAACTACTATTAACTCAGGCTTCATTATGAACCTGTATATTTTCCACTTGGACCACATAAACTACTTTTTCTTTCTAATTATGTGACTATAATGGTTTTTCTAATTTATAAGATAGTTTTCCAAGATAATACAAAGGATTAGTAGCATCTTTTAGTAGTAAAGATGCAAAATTTTAGAATTCTTATTTAACTCAATTTACTGTTGGTTTGATTTTGCCCACTGTCATGGAGATGCAAAAATGAAAAGGGCCACACAGTCAGAATCTTCCATACACCTGTTTATCTCAACAGGTGCTACTGGGTCTGAAGTATCTGTGGTCAGTTGGTATGCTGAATAGTCATGATAAAAACCTACCATACAGAATCCTAGAGAATGGCACGAAGTTTTGAAATATAAGCTGTCTTTCTTTAGCAACTGCTGTGCCAAATCAGCTGTGTTTTCCCCTACTGGAATCTGATAGATGATGAATGCAAAACTTTTAGATGCCATTTATCTAAGTGATCAGAGCTGCACATCACAATCAGGTCAGGAAGACCTGGAAGCATCATTACTTCTAACCACAGGGTCAGGAAGATCTGGAAGCATCACTGGGTAGAATTTGTATGTGCAAAATAAAGCTCGAATAGTTATGCAAGGCACAGAAAGTTGCTGGATAACAGTTTCTTGATAGTCCCTTATGTCTTTGTAGGAAATTTGGACATCAACTGAACAGAAAACAAAAGTGAACTTTTCTTCCAGAAAACTCTGTAAGATGTGGTTGTATGAATTGACAATTATCTCCTGTTATATTACAACTCTATCTGGGATAGCCACAGAGGAAAAGGAAGAAGATAAATATTCAATGACAAAACAAAACAAAACAAAACAAAACCAGAAAAGAGATGTTTTAATCTTTTATTTACCTCATTTTTTGAAAAAGAAATGGCTAAATGTGAAAAACCAATAGTTTCTGAGATAACCAAAGACACAGGAGGATGAATAAGGGATAAATAAATTTAAGGGAAAATTTAGTACATTGGGTTTTCAGATTGGGCTGAGTTAATATTTGTATCACAAAGTGGTATGCACCCAAAGTTCCTTACTACAGAGAAGATTCACCAAAGTGCCTTTAGACAATGATGGCCTTCACTACAGGTAAACCACTTTATAATTCCTATCAATCTTTCTATGTATTTCCATCAACTTGCTTTCATAGACTTCTCACTGTGTGCTTGGATTTACAAACCAAATGAGCACAGAGATGGAAAATATGTGTGGGATCAATAATAAGGAACTGACTGACTTGGTCACTGACAATTTGTCCCTAATATGGTCATACTTCAGTGAAACTAACTTCATACTAGTTATTAAGTCATACTGGAGCCCCCAGTGAATCAAAGTGAATGATTTGTTTTCAATTAGGCTAACACATTCCGTGATTTATTTTACTTCTGTGTCCACCACATATCTTCAAAATTACAATATTTTGGCTTTCTTAATGACCTAGGCATAACTGTAGGGTTCTACACAGGGTTTCTACCAAATGAGTAAATCCCATTTCAGAGAGAATTATAGGGTAATGGCATAGTAGCTATGTTGTTTCCATCCTTAGAACTGAATTCTAGCATTAGGCCCTGTAGAACAGAGGAGTGGCTTAATGAAATACAAATTGACATAATCTAAGAGATCATACTTAGTGAATTTTGAATATTGTCTAATATATTCATTGGATATCTAGATCCTTCACATACATTGAAGAGCCAGATAATGAAATTCTAACTTCTTAAGTTGTTTTTGGAAGAGAGAATAGAATCTAAAACTCAATTTGATCACATTTTAAGTTCCCTTGTATAAAACCTCTTATGCAATATATAGATTCTGTGTTTTCTATTTATTAAGACATTCTTTGTCTCTTTACAATTTCCCATCCATGTCTAAACAATGCTTTTTTGGAAAATACCACCTTTTGGGGTGTTCTTATGTTTTAAATAGAAGAATGTATAAGGGTGCCAAGCTAATAAAGTACACTCTGCCTGATATCTTTTGATGATGTTATTGTTCTGACCTTTCTAACTCTTCCCTTATACCACAGCAATGTGAAGTTTAGAAACTATAATATCAAAACATCTTTGACATCAAGTTTCAGTAAGAGTGTGTGCCTTACAGGCAATTGTGTAAAATTTGGTAGAAAGATTAAACAGACACTGCACTTACACTGTCATCAGCAGGACTGTTGGCATTGGGAGACGAGCCATGAACTTTCATCCGTGGCTTCAGGCATCTGCCTGAGAATTATCCGCATGGGACCTGCAGGTGGCTAATTTCATTGGCAAAGTTTACCTTTTATCGCTTCAATTCAGGAATTCCCCCAAATTTCCTTAACCTTTATTCTTCTGTCCCAGAAGTGGTTTTAGAAACCTGCTTTCTTCACAGTATTTTTCTCCACTCAGAATATTTACAGTGGCCTCTACTTTTGTAACTGAATCATACTAATAAAATGCTAAATTAAGTCTGCTGATACACACATCATCCAATAAACAGAATATTTAACTACAAATAAAATTTCCTATCAGGACCATCATGTAGTTATTTTAGAAGAAATTTCACCGGGATTCTGAAAGACAGTAGGAAATTTTCTACCGAGCTCACTTTCCTTTGGCATAAGGTCAATAGCTGTATGATCAAGTATGCAGGTGTTTAACATTCTGGTGCTTGGGCTACTGCAACGACACTCAGGCTATGCTCCAGGATAAACAGGTGCTCCGCTGCTTAGACCAACATGTTTTGAAAATAAAATGAATAATGGCATTCTTCCAGCTTTCAGGAGAAAATATAGACTTTCTTCTGTTTAACATATTCTCACATAATTAATCTAAATTCTGTGGTATTTTCTAGAAAGGTAACAGTAGAATTAAAAAATTGGTGACAATATGAATAGACAAGCATTCAAAATGGCAATAAGATTTTGTGTTTGCTTGCATTCAGTGACATGCATAGATAAAACTGAATGGGAACAAATCTAACTGTTTCTAGGTCACTGGCATTGAAAACAATCAAATCAACAATCATAGGTCATCTATGGATAACCAATCAGTGGTCCATGTATACATTAGAATACTACTTACCAATACTAAAGAGTTGAATAAAACATAATAAATAGTACTAAAACTGCCAAAAGTAGTGAAGGACATGAGATCATACCCTAGTTAGATGGGAAATTCTGTCAGCTTCATGAATGCTGGTTGAAGACAGAAGATTCCTGAGTCAATTATGAAAGATAATGTGTAAGACCATCACAATAACCACTATATCTACATTTTATTTATTGTTCTCTGATCATGAACCCACAAATTAAGAAGGCAAAATAAAAACTGCATGCACAGAGAACTGTGTTATAGTGGTGGAACACTGAGTTTAAAAATTTGAAAAATAACAGTAACTATCATTTGCTCTAGAGGGAGATAATCTGCCTTCCAAACATATCAGCCATGGAAAATATTTGAAAATTTAACCTGGAACAAAATATGGTTAGTATAATGCATACAAGATGTGAAATTATGAAAGTTTCATAAAATTGTCTTTTAAAAATCTCAAAATAATAATACTGATACTAATAAATATGTCAATAGAATACTAATACTCTTAGTTTTTTAAAACCTAATTCAAGCACTTGAGCCACTTTTTAAATTAAAATGCAACCTATAAATTATAAAATCAATCTATTTTTTCCTAGTAAAAAATTCATAAATGAGTTGTATTTTGACAATCCTATCTTGCCACTAGAGAGCTGGAATAAACGTATGGGGGAATTTGTGGTTTGGTGTGGAGGAAACCTTTCACGCCAGGACTTTGAAGTCAGTAACCTCTATGATGGACCCCAATGATCTTCACCTTTGGGCATCCATGCTGTGGTGCCTCCTTCTGAGTTTAGGCTAAACAGGGTGGGTTGTGTCTGTCAAAAAAATGTGTCATAAATGATGAGTTGTCACCTCTGGTATTAAAATTTTGAATTACTAAATAATATGGCTCAGATGCTCTTTCTTTCCTCCTCAATCACTTGTTTTAAGGAAAACAGTGACCATGCCATAAAATGTCCTGTTTATAGCCCACGCAGAAACTGAACAAATTCTCTAGCTTATCATCAGCCAGAAATTGGCATGCTCAGTTCAGCAGCTCTCAGGGAACTAAGAAATCTCCCCAACATGCCGGTGAATCAGTTGGGAAACAAATATTCTCCAAGGAAAACTTGCTGATGAGAACATAGCTTCAAATGATATTTTCATTGAAGATTTGTGAGATACTTTGAGACAGCACCAACCCAGTTAATCTAAATTTCTGTCATACTGAAAATCAGAGACAGTTTTGTTTTTGTGTTTGTCTTAAGTTCTAGGTTGTGAAATAATTTGTTATGTAGCAATAGGTAATGAATATCTATACTGGTAGTGGCAAGTTGGGTGCTATCAAAATGAATACTTAAATGAGGCACAGGAGTGTCCTCCTATTATTTGCTTCATCTTTTGACAGTTTCAATCAGTTTGGGAAAACCATGATCTGAAAATGCAAAGTAGACAGTACCAGAAATAAACATTTAATAAGTTTGAATTGCAAGTCATTCTGAATAGCATGATATAATCTCATGTCTTTCCTTCTTTCCCATGGAGGTGAATCAACGCTTTGTTACGTGCTGCCAGTCCTTAAATCTTTTACTAGCTTGGTTGTCAGAACTGTCCCTATATCCCACTGTTTATGTCTAGTCTAGAAGGCCAGTAGTAACAGAACGCGATGTAACCATGCCTATGTCATTCACACTACTCCTCATCACATAGGCACTGTATCATCTCAAGAAGCAGAGTGAGTACAGAATGATAAGATAATGAGAGGGGAAACCACATTCACCTAAATGTTTTTACAATATGCTGTTACAATTGTTGTATTGCATTATTGTTGATAATTTCTTACTATGTGTCTTAGTTTCTTTTATCATTGCTGAGACAAAATACCCAATACCCAAAGTTAAAGGAGGAAAGGTTTATTTAGCTCACTGTTTGTAGAGGTTTGAATCCATAATCTGCTGACTCCAAAGCAGGATGGCACACAGCAACCAGCAACAGTTCATGATGCTGGAAGACACCAAAAGCAACCAGCGAGAGATGCTAGCCTTTTCCTCCCTTATGCTGTATGCAGGCTACCTACCCTAGGACAGGTGAGGCATTCACAGCCACAGTCCCAGCACTAGACAATGAACCAATCACAAACTTGGATTCAGGCACTTCTGAAAAGCTTACCCCCATGACTGCATAAGGCTTTGGGGGACATCCAGATACAAACCATAACACTGTGCCTAATGCATAAATTAAACCTTAATATGTAAAGAATGCAAGAATCAGGCTGTGCTTGCACATGAGGGTTTAGGCATCCAGTGGGGTCTCGAAATGTGTGCTCTGCAGATGAGGGGAACTCTGGCAATGGCTATGAAACCTAGCAATGGATGGCCTCAGGAAGGACACTGAGGAGTGACTTACAGTCAGCAGACCATTCTCAGAATTCTGAAGCCTGGGTCACAAAATGAGATAAGGAATTTGTTATTGGAAACTACAGGAAAGCAAATCTGCTTTATATATTTCCAAAAGATTTGCAACTGCCTGCACTAAAATGCTAAGTAAAAAATGTCCCCAATTACCTGAGTGCTCTAGCTAAAAAAAGTTTCTAAGGAAATTGTTGAAAACAATGCTTTTGTGTTGTTTACAGTAGGATGTGAAAATAGAAGTTAAATTGTGGAAAGAACTGCTAACAGAAAAGAGTGAAGACTTGCTGGCTTTGAAAGTACTTAAACTTTCCAAATGACAAATGATACCAAAATTAAGAACCGGCTACTGAGCAAATATGGAAACTAGAGCATCACAAGGAAAAGAAGGTCTAGGGGTGAAGCAGAGGACGTGACTGGAAATGCTTTTGTAATAGGGAAGAAAGACCAAAGGTGGTACCAAATCAAAGTTTCTTCAAGGATTAAGGATCAGCTTCAAAGATCCTTTCAACAACAACAAAAAATCTTTAGCTTTGGGAAGCTTAAAGTTGCTATTTCTCAGCAGTCTCAGTTGGAGTGCAGTGCAAGCAAGGGAAAGGCTTATCACAAAGACTTGTGACTGTGACTTCGGCATCTAAATAAATAACCCCCATAAAGAAGCATATAAGGGACACTGATTTTAAGGGAATTATATCCACAGACACCAAAATGCCTTTGCCTGAAAGAAAGAGAGAAAGGACAAATGAAAACAGATATCGAGCTCTTAAAGTTTTACTAAAAGGAAACAGGTGGAGAAAACTGCTCATCTCTCCACATATTCTACTTTCCACAGGGAGACTGATGTGGAAGAGGGATGCAGAGATCAGAAACCAGAGCCTTTTGTGCAGAGCCCTGGGTTAAAGAGAACTATTTCTGGGCTTAAAAACTAATAGAGGATTTCTTTTTTAAGCACTTGTTAGTTTAGACTTCAGAATTACTACAAATGACTAAATCCTGGGTACATCACATCATTACCCTTTTTAATTAAGGTAATATTTTTGATTAGCACATAATAATTGTATACACTGTTAGTCTAAAAAAAAAATCAATGTTCCCAAAGTATAATTCTATTTATTTGAGAATAGCAGGACACTGATAGGACCATTTGTGCTATAGTAAACTGTTTTCATAGATTGTGGCAATAGGGATATTTTAAAGACAAAAATAAGAAGGATTACATTGGACCTTTTGTATATAATCCTTGGCCACATAGTGACTAATAAGAATGGCACCGGTCCAAGGGCAAGCAGAAAGTTACTGGGCAGATATCTTTGTAGGGTATGTTTTTACATGACTGTTGTGCTTTTCCTGCAAGTTTGTGGTTCCAGAAGTCACTTGTGACAGTGGCTATCAAGCAATCTTACTCATTGTCTCCCATCTTTATTTATTTTTTGAGGTAGAGTTGACACAAGTTGTTCCATTTTGATCCTGGGAATTTTCATATTTCTTTCACAAACTTTGTAGAATGCGATGTGATGCTTTGATTAATGTATGCTTTGTGCATTGATCAAGTCAAGGTAATTAGCATATAACATGTGATTTCCCCAGAAGTGTCTACTGCAAGTATTCTATCCCTTCCCCAACATTAGATTGATGTGTGAGACAAATTACTTCGCTCTTTGGTTAAATAGACCTGAAGACAAACAGAAGTGCTCTCCCGAAATGGTATATAAGTAACAATACCCCAGCACTTCATCTGCACCAGAATCTAGTTGAAGTAAAGAGATTCCAGACTTTAGCTAATGCTATAATCATATGACATTGTTATAGACCTTGACAGAAAGCATGAATGTTTTGCCTATAGTTGGGATGTAAATTATTGGAATCAGAGAACAAAGTGGTAAATAGAAATAATTAGTATAGGCCTGGAACACCTAATTCAAGTTTCACGTTTTTGTATTTATGAACTATGATGATTTTTTTTTTACTATGATGATTTAAAGGAAATATTTAACCTACTAAAGAGTAAATGCCCTTAATAATGTATTTATTGTACATGGTACTCAATAATTATTTGTAGTGATGTTCTAGCAAAGATCTCTGGTAGTAATTTTATTTTTTTACTTCACATATTCTCTTTCCACTCGTAATTCCTGCTAATTTTATTAGAGGCCCTGAATCACATTCAATTAATCTCATTAACTGATGTAGTACTCTATTTTCTCCTTTGATATACTAGGAAGCCCACTAAGTACTTGGTGGAGAAATGTGAGAATCCTGCATGTTTTTTTAGAAAACTATAAACACAAATTAATTTTAGGTTATTAACACATTTTGTTGAAAGACAGTGTACCACTCAGTGCTTATCAGAGAAACAGATTTAAGGCAAGATATACAAATATAGAAGAACTTACACTATTGGCTTTCACTGCAGGTTTGGAAGAGCAAAAAAGGCTATCTGTGTGCTGGAGATTCGAAGGATTCATTCAAAGACTTGGAGGTCACTGCAGTGTCCTATGTGAGCCCGTACCAGGAGAGTGAAGGATCTGCGTTGGAAGCCGGGAGACGATATCCAAGGTGAAGGTGAAGACTGGAGCTCCGCCAAAGAAACAGAAGCCAGGCTTCCTTCTCCATTTCCCTTTTGTCCATTCAGACAACCCTACTGTTCGGTGCCACTCACACCTAAGGTGGGTCTTCTGTCTTCAGCAAATCCCTTCAGCTACACCTAGAACTATGCTGATCCCATTTAGTTGTACATTTCTTACTCAAATTGACACAATCAGTAAACTATCACAGCCAGTCTATTTATAGTCCTAAGACACAGTAAGAATTAGCATAAAAATGATAAGAATGATTTGCCTTTGAGATTCAATTTTCCAACATATTTTTCATACTTATAGTTGATCAATAGATTTTCAAGTTAACTGTATATGCATAGTCATTCATGAACTTTGCTAAACGATGAATGTGTTTTGTCACTAAACATGTTTTTAAATAAGAGATCAAATCTGAATTGGAAATCAAAGATTAGTGAAAACAGTTTAACGCTTTCCAGTTATTTTCTTGGTGAGGTAGCAAACTGTATTCCTCACTCTATCAAACCTCTTAACAAAGAGATCATACAAGTACATCATATATACATATACATGTATGCATTTGAACAAAATGAATATTTTTATATAAGAAATTTCTTAATATTAGCTAATGCCATTCTAACACTACCAACTATCTTCTCTTAAATACAAATTTGAGTTTTCTTATTTTAATATAATGTTTGCAATTGATCTGGGCTAAATGAATAACTTTTCCCTGGAGACTTATTTTTCTTTTCCTTCGTGAACTAACTATCTCAGAAAAGAACATAATTCAAAAGAAAAAGTATAAAATATATTAAATAGCTGTTAATGTGAGCATTTTCAAAGGTCCAAACCAAGTGCTTGCAAGCTAGAAGCCCAACCTCCCATATTGCCCATATTGTCCCAGTATAGTGATTTATTCATTTTTGTTTATTAATTTGCTTCCATGGCTCAAGTTTGTCTTTCTTTTTACCATGATTGCAGATTGATCAGAATAAGTGAATATATAGAAAAGCCTAGAACTCAAAATTCTGGTGTGTTCAAAATTCTTATATCATGCTCAATGGGCACTTGGCCTTTCCAAAACTGGATCCTCATGAATGCCCATGAACTGTTTGTGGTAGGGGTTCACATTTAACTGTTTTCATTGCTTTTTGAGCAAACTCAACTTCAATCACATAATTTTGATAAAACTGATCATTTTAAAACATTTCACTCATATCTTTCACTGCTTTTCAGAAAATATTCCTCCAGGATTATCGAATGTTATTTTTGTTGATAGAACCGTGTTAATTGCCTGGCAGTGCTTTAGTGACACTTGCTCTGTATCAGGAATAATTTTGGTTGCTAGGAATGCATAAAGGAAAATTTCTTATTGGCTTACTAGGATGCACTGAAAAGGAGGAAAAACAAAATTAAAAACAAACAGATGATTCTTGTGTGATGAGGTTAGTTACCACTGAGCATTGATACATAAAATGTTTACATAACAAAAATATATATACATATACATACATAAAATATATTATAGTAGGTTTAATGGTTAAATTTCAGTTTGTCTTATTTATTACTAAGCAAATGGAACTGTCTTTGTCTGATGTTTCATTTTTTTCCTATGTGTTAAATAACAGAAAATTTTATTTCGACATTGGTTTTATACTTTAACATTAACTTACTTTTTGAGAAGTGAATTCACCATAGTTAAGGGCACAGATTTAGAAGATGAGAAAAGTTTTGTTAAATCTACTTACTAACTAAAACCACTATGCAAAGTTTATTATTCTTTGCACCAATTTTTGTACATCTATGCCATCTTTCTTGGTTTTTATCTATGTTTCTTTCTCCTTTCCATTGTGAAAAGCATAATGCTTTATCTTGTCTATAATTTCTTAAAACCTACTTCCAGTGTGTATATAAATATTTTAGAGATAACTTCATTAAATTAAGATAAGAGCTTTTTAAAATTTTGTCAAGCAAGCCCCAGGAAATGGAACAAAGACACAAATACCACCAGGACTTCACTTTTCTTTACATTTCACTGTCTGTTAGCTTCACTTTCTTTCCAAGGCAGAATAGTACTTTTAAAAAAAGTTAAAAGTATGTAACTGCCAATATCCTCCAAGTTTTCTAAACTTAAACTTCAGTTATGAGGTGAGACTGAGTAATTTTCCTAAGTCTCTTTCATAAAATACAAAATCTGAGGACTACAGTCTGATGATTGCGGCACAGGTTGAGCCTATCCTGGGAGAAGTGTTTACTTACGACAATGTGAAGATCAGACACAGTAACAAAGAGATGACTACATCAATCACACCATTATGAGAAAAGAGCTGGCTATGGGATGATGATCTATTTGTGTGCACAGAGGAACAGTGTTAGGTGAAAGAGTCTGATGAGCAGCTCAGTGGATATTGCTGCAATAACTAACTCTTAATTTGTGTTTTAACCTTTCAATAATGTATCTTCAGTGTATCCTTAGATAAATGCCGCTGGGCGTGGGGGCGCAAACCTTTAATCCCAGCACTCGGGAGGCTGAGGTAAGTGGAGCTTTGTGAATTCTAGGCTGGCCTGGGCTACGTCAGCGCAAAGCCGGTTTGAACTACATAGTGCGACCCTGCCTCAAAAAAAATAGGGCTGGGAGTTTGGTCCAGTGGCTTAAGCGCCTGCTTGGCAGGTGTGAGGGCTATGAGTTTGATCCCCAGTACCAACAAAAGAAAAAAAAAAAAAGATAAATTGCATGTCTCCATTTGTATTATGCTATCATATTTGCTAATTTTTGTTTTCTATACGTAGCATATTTGATCCATGAATTGAAAATTATTTTTATATGGTATAATGTTTGTCTTGTTTAATAAAGGCAGATGTATGTAGTGAATAAATAGCTCTAAGTTTGATTCCAACTTTCCCTTTTCTTATGTGAAAAATTACTTATGGTTAGCTATATAATAGAAAAAATGGACACTTTACTTATAATGAAGATAAAAATAATTAAAATTAAATGAGCCAAGGCCATCAAATTAGGGTTGTTGTAACATTTAAATAACATTAGTTCGATTGCCTCATGCATTTTAACCTGTTTAAAATAGGCCTAAGAGTTCATTTAGTTGTTCTTCAATGAGATACATATTTTTAAATATTGTTAGTCTTCCATGTCATTTACAAAATAACAGACACTCCAAATCACTTTAGTCAGACTCTTGATTATTAGATTTCTGAAAGAAAAATCTCTAATTCCAAACACCAGTTTAAAATTTTCAGCCTTAAATTAAACATTATGCCTTCTAAAATTTAGGCAAAAATATCACTTCAATTTCTTGAAAGATGTTGGCATAAAGTACTAGTATTTTCTGATCTGCATCTGGAAATCAACTTAGAAATAATTATTGCTATATTTTTCTATTACTATAATGATGAGAGTGTCTATTTAAATATATATTTCCAAAACTCTTCTTGCTTTTACTTCCCTTCAAACACAAGTACTTTTATAACCTGCTGAATATAACTTTCATCTCCAGAGCAATGATTTTCTAATTTTATATATGGTTAATTTTATAAACCATTGTTTTTAACATAATACCTTTAGACAATAAAATTCATTTTCCCCTAAAAACGTGTTATTCACTCATTGTCCAAATTTACATATATTTCAAATAATTAGTTACCTGGTTCTTTTGATTTTATATTAAAACTATATTTAAATATGGGTCTATTTCAAAAGAACACTGTGTTAAAAATAGCAAGAACCACATCTAGCTTTTAAGTCTGTAATTAGCTATGATTGCTAGACTCTGTTTGTTTCTACTACATGTATATTATCTTTCTAGGATTCAGGATAAAGAAACAATAATTCCTGGAGACATTATTTTTATATGAGAAAATGCCAAACCAATAAAGCAAGCAGTACCACACAGTTAAATTTGAAGCCTCTGAACATGATAAAAATCGAAATCTTGTTTTGTTTAATTGGCCCAAGTATGGGTGTCATATGGCCAAATTTGACAATAAACATAAAAGTGTAATCTACATAGCAAGAGATACTTCACACTTTTATGGCAAAGAACATGACTATATAATTCCTTTATAGAAGAAGGAATTAATACTTGGGAGCAATAATTCTCTCTCTCTCTCTGTCTCGCTCTCTCTCATTCTTTCTTTCTCGTTCCTTCTTCCCAAAACCTCTTTTCATCCTCTTTCCTTTTATTTTTTCTTTCCTTCCTCTCCTCCCTTCTCTTTCTGTTCTTTTTTATTATTTCTTTACTTCATTAGAATTCTCCTTCCTAAACAAATCATCCTGTCACTACTATGCTAGAAATCCTGCTTTCCCTTTCATTTGCAGACAAACCCAAAGTTCCCAATGCAAGTATGAGGTCCTTTAAGACCTGTTTTTAAATATTCCCATAGCCTTAGACTTGGTCTTCTATCCCTGCCTATTGGAAAGGATAGTGTTCTGGAAGTTTAATGAGAAAGGGATTTCAAAGGACCAATATAATGAACCAAATGCTGCTACAAGACTGTAACAAGATTTGGCAATTTGCTCTGGGTTTAGAAATAAAAATAATTTTAGATTTTGAAGAAAATACTTTCAGTGGATCAGCAAGGGCAAGAATTTCAGCAAAGCAGATTTCAAAGTTGACTGAAGAATTACATTGGATCCGAGAACAGCAGGTATCCAAAGGGAACAGAGGGATGCTGTGGAAACTTGAGGCACATGTGAGGTCCAGAGAAGGATTTTTTAAGTTGTATTTAATACAGGGGAAAATTCAGTTCTGAATGTAAGGCGATTCAAATAATCCAATGAAAACTAGAAATTAGTAATACGTAAATGTACTACATGGAGACTGGAAGCAATATTCCCGAGTCAGCAAGATGAGTGAAAGCTGGGACAGAATGAAATCAGGCATTAGATAGTAAAACATGTGTGTCGCTTCAGGCAGACCTAAAATAATGTGATAAAGGACACGGAGAATGGAAATGGAGGCAAGAAGGTGAACAGATGTGATTATAGGAAGTCATGGGAGATTCTTTTGGTTTACTTTACCTTTGCTACTGCATAAGCCTAGCATGTTTCTCAGCATAAAATGAGGGTTATGGTAGAAGTATGTTTATTATTTTGAGGACTGAAGAAAATACATGAAAACAGAGATATAGTAAAATAAGGAATGAATGAAGACACATAGAACACTCCACAGTTTGTTACACATTTCCTCATGACAATATTTAGATCTGTTGACAAGTGAGTACTGTACCCTCTAAAGGATACAGGTATCAGGAAAGAGAAAAGCACACTGACAAGCGTACTTTTAGCCTTGAATCCAAAGTCATCCTGTAGTTACATGCAATCTAAAAGATGAAAATTATCAAAGACATCTTCACTAAGATCAGAAATAAAATCTTTCAGTCATTTGCTTAGTCCAAAACAAGGCCAATATTAGAACAGGCATTGGGTTTTGTAAATCAGATACATTTGGGTAGCACCAGTGTTTTTGATCAGGGTTAAAACCTGTCTTCTGAGATTGTTCATTAAGAAAAAATTAGCCTGCTTTGTTCTTAAATGACATTTGACCTGGAAACAGGCCCCCATCAATCAGAAGCTCCTGTGGTCTGGCCATATGTTTACAGGAAGATTTTAAAATGTGTCAGTAAATAATCTGCATATAAATTACAGTAGCTGGTATTGTTCCTTGGGGAAAATTTGATTACAACTCTTAGGCATGTAAAGGGAAAGCAATGTTGTAGGTTGCTGGAGAGGGTATATCTTTTAGAAGAAAACCATTGGCTGAGGTTACACTTCTCAGTCTGTGTCTGTGATGGATGATACATTATCTTACAACTGTGAAAAGACGTTGTACCAATTTGTCATTAAATAAAAGTTGATATCACTTTGCCAAAACCCCTTTCACTCACCTAAAAGAGTTCCAGTAGAATCATTCCCAGGGAAGGAACAGAGGAAGTGAATTGGACAGAGGCAGGAAAATGTCACAAATAAATGTTTACTTGCTGTTTCCTTTCTTTGCAATTTAAAACTCAAGGGCAGCTCTGAGTATCCAGTTTTGTCAGTTCTTTGATTTGTTTTCTGTTCCGATTACTATGTTCTAAATAGATTAGTAAGCTCATTTAAATACATAAAAACTTGCCGTGCTTATGTTTGGTTTTGAGACAGGTTGTTGTCTTGGTTCTCAGGCTGGCCTTGAATTCCTGAGGTCAGGCCATCCTCCTGCTCACCTGCACAAATAGTTGGACACTCTTCTGTGAGTCGTTACAAAAGCTTTTGACTTATTGTTCATTTAAAATAATTTTATGTGCACTGCAAAAAACAGAAAATGCAGAATCTAATCTTACATGAAATTGCTACTGCGATTTCATCCTGTAACTATGGAAATATTATTAATTCATTAAAAATGAAATAAAACTGTGTCAAGTGCAAACAAAGCCTTAAGACTAGATATTAAAAGAAAGATAAAAGATTGGGATTTGACTATGTGTAATGTGTAAATAAAATGTTGGCAATGTTGGAAGGCAATCTCTTACTATGCATGTTACTAAACTAGCTTGAGGTTAAATAAGAAAAGCTTTTCCTAAGTAAAACTGAAGAAAAGTCTGTCTGATCACTGCAGCCTTGGTATCAACCTGGCTGCCCTAACAGATGCAATTCATTTCTGCATTTCTCATCCTCTTGCCCTCAGCCCCTGTCATTATATCATTGCTCATTAAAGGGAAGCAAGGTTTCCTCCAGGTAAGTAAAACTGGACGTTTGGTGGGAAAATTGAGTCTATATATTCCTATGACTGATGGGTAATGGTGAAGAACCCAACATTTTCTGATAGTTTAAATGGGCAAGGAATCTGTCTTATAAATAGGACTCTTGTTAGTGATGACTGAGTAGAATAGAAAGTGAAGATTTTAGCCATCAAGAACAAAACTGACATTTTAAGCAACTTAAAACCACATTAATACTGGAAGAGCAAAGGGAGTGTAATGTATAACTGAGATACTTGGAAAGTACAAGTTCTCAATAATATTTTTGAAGACAGCACTGTGTGTTAGTGAAATAAATACATGAGATTCTGTACAAAAAACTTCATCAATACATGAAAGACTAATGGAAGGTTTTTTTTTTTTTATTGCCCAAGGGATTTTAAAAGTAAAATTTGTTTTACTTGAAGGTTCAGAATCTATTTCTTTTGTACACTTGTAGGTGTATATATCTTTGTATGATTCAGGATAGTGTGATAAATGGTGGATACTATTTAAAATATGTCTACATTTTATGTTTAGTCTGATGTTCAAATGTATACCTCAAATCATGAAAAGTGACTTTTTTATATATATTTTATTAATAATAGAAGACAAGACAGAAGAGAATCCCCCATACTTGCTACATTGCCCGCTGTAAAGTGATGCTTGGGTTGCTGACCAGAGGCCTGGCCGAATCTACAAAACAAAAGTTGGTTGATGTTCCTTGGTTGCTATCAATTTAGCCAGACCTCCGAAACAGCAGGTTGCTGACCGGAGGGGGGGGGGGGTTTGTCCCTGATTCCAAGCCCGAGCGCAGGTGCCGCTCGGTCCAGGCGGGGGCCCCGCAAGGAGCCCCTCTCCTTCTCCTCCAAGGTCCTGGGTTCAGGACCCCGGAGGGCAGTCCATGTTTAGTCCTGATCGGTGCCTGCGCCGCTCGGGCCGGGAAAAGTGACATTTTAAATACCTCTGAAACTAGATCCACTTTGCTCTGGAGACAGAAACCAACATGTTCCCCTTAATCCTCTGTTTGAAGAGGCAATAGGGAAGCATATCTATGTATGATACAGATCAGTGGTGTATTACTCTAAATAATTGTTTACAGCCAGATTAACTCCTTGTTTTTGTGGTCAATTTTTATGTCAAAATATCACAAATAAAGGAGGATAATTTCAAATTTACCTTATCACTGATCTCATAGCTATCTTCTTGTTTATGAATAAGTATATAGATCACAAGTTTGGACCACCTTAGGAGACGAATCATTTTGATGTCAGTCTTCCAGATTGAAAGAAACTATTAACCCAAGTACATAAATGACTCGATAGCTATTACCAGGGTCAACAGATCTGTTTACTCTTTTCCATCTGTTCACCACCCTTGAAACTCTCTTGCTTTCTTGGCTACATTTCAGGGATGGTTAGCACTCATTAGAATCTACACAGCAAATTGGGAAAAGTAACTACACTTGACAGACTGTAGACCAAAATGCTATTAATTTTATGACTTTTTGATGCTGTGAATAATATTTTGATAATAATTTTGTTCTTTTTTTGATCAGTAGAATTGTCACCACTTGTTTAAGTAAAAGGTGAATATAATTTTGCTTATTTTCATCAACTAAGACATTCAAATCTCCAGTATTTGTTGGAAAGGAGGAGGAGCTAAGATTTTTACTCCGTTTTTTAGGAGCCAAACAATGAGGCCTCTACCCTGAAGCTTTTAACAAGATGAATGATTGATATGTAATAACACCATTTCCTCCAATATTTGCTCATATTCATTCAAATGGGTTACGGAATCAACATCTAAACCACATGATTTTTTTCTTTGTCTACTTTTTTTGTTTAAATCACAGTGGGGCCAATTACCTAAACAATCTGAGTGCATCTGAGACACTATTTCTATTTAGGCATTTACAAAACTATACTTTAAAGCATTAAGTAACACTAAGTTAAAGAACAATGATTAGAATATATACATGTATTTATGTATTTTTATAATAGATATCCATAAGTATTTTGTAATATATATGCATATGTATTTTAATCTTGGTACTTCTTCTAGATTGAACCTTTTTCAAACTATTATCAGAAGTTCTTGTGGAATCCAAACAGATCCAAACAAAAACATTTCTTTCTGTGACTGTGCACAATACATGCTTGTCTTCAGATTATGTTTACTGGTAGACCAGCAAGCTGGAAAATGATTAATAATGCTGCCCAATTTTCTCTGTACCTATAGGATACAGATGACTTCTTTAAAACTGGCAAAAACCTAATTAATCTTGTATGAGCTGTAAATCTTTTCTCCTTAACCCGATAACACTAGGAACAGTAGGAAACCCACAATTTTCATGAGAAGGAGCCCAAGCATAAAAGATGTGCATAAAAATATTCAAACAACAATAAAATTACCTTTTTGTGTGCCATAAAATAGAACGGAAATCATACCCTGTCACTCTCTGAGGTATTTCTGAAGTACTACATGGCAGGCTTTCTAAGTACTATAGTTGATCATAAAAATCACAGATCAAGTTAAGAAGCATTGTATGTGTTTGTCTTTTTAAATTGTTTCCTTTATCAACTTGACACATAAAAGCCTATGGTGCTTAAATTGATGTTTACTTGAACTGCTGCTGAGCAATCCTTCTTTCACCCTCTAGGGAATCGGCAACATCTTTTAAAGCTTCTTGAGAAACTAATGTGCCTTCTCCAGTTTAAATCATGACCCTTGGCTTTAGCCATGCTCTCAGTAAAGATTTCTGTAAATGCTAAAGTCACGATATTTATACAACATGAAAGTAGACATGTGTTAAAGACTTTGTTTCAGCTATCAAAATGAGCAAAACAGCTAGATATTGCAATCTGTCTTGAGAATTTATAAAACTATATGTGATGTTAGAAATTAAGAATGCTCATCTGAATTTACATATATTGTTAATGCAAAACTAGTCTATATCCACAGGGAATAATCAATTGCCTTCCTTTAGATAGAGTGTATTTGCATATCCATGAACAAAATGGCTTGCAATATTATCAGGTTTTCACAACTTAATAGGATGAAAAATATCCTAGTGAAAATGGCTGGCAAATATAGCTAGAAGGCAGCTAAATAGCTATATTTTCGTTCCATTTCAAATTTGTTCATACATTTTTTTTTGGCTCTTGGAAATGCACAGAGGAAATATGGACAGGGGATATCATGGCTAACAAAATGAATAATTAGGTGGAATTCATATTCCCTGGTAAAGACTTTAATCTAAATTTTGAATACATTTTTGCAAATCAAATATAAAAACTAAAGGACTTATTTTGCAGATTACTGATATAATTTGTGTTTGCTATAACTAAATAAGCAATTTTTGACAGAAGATTTTCCACAAAACTTATTACTCTTCTTGGGATTTGGTTATAGCTGCAAATAAAAATTTTCTCCATCAGATAATCTATAATGATTTTGCAAGAAGGTGAATGTGGAGTTGACAACTTTGTTTTTTTTCTGAATATATTCAATAAACTTCTAAAGCAACTAGAGAACTTGAGTCAGATAATGCTAAGAATTAGCATGTTTCAGAATAAAGCTGAATTCCATTAATAATGTTTCCTTTATTTCTCTTACATCTGTGTGTATGTGTGCACACATGTATGCATTAGCATAGATTATTAGATGAACTTCATTCAAACTCCTCAGCCATTTCTGTCTCCTTTCATGTTCTTATGCACACACACACACACACACACACACACACACTAGTCTGAATGAAGGACCACTGATTCGTCTATTTTTATTAATGACTGATTGAAAAAAGTCACCCATTATTCTGGTCCTATTTTCTCTCTTTCCATATGTTCTTGATGCACTTTCTAGTCATCTTCTCTCTTCCCTCTGTACTAAAAGGCTGACTGACCTGGTTTACTTCTGAAGACCTAGTTTCTTTGCCCTCTACCTTCCATTTTGAATCCCAATGCAATACCACAGCCAGAGATTAAAGGAAGAGTAAAAATGAGGTTAGGGAGCGTTTACTCCAGGTTTACCCTCCTAAGTATTTTGCAGTGTCTCTGGGTAAGAAGTTACTGCTCCTTTCAAGACAATCTTATCACTAAGTCTCTCTTGAGTTCTGGAACCAGCTACTTCCTTTGTTTGCTTCTGGGCCTTAGAGTGGTGACAGTTACCCTACTATGACTACGTCAGGGTTATTGTGCATTCTTTGTGCTTCCCTTGTACGTATCTACACCATTACAGAATATGTATTTGTTTTCTGGATAAAAGGCTTGGGATAATATTAGTTGTATGACTCATATTTCCTGGTGTGATCTTGACTTGTGCGATTTCCAAAGGTAGTTTTCTCTTCTAAATCATGTGGTTCATTAAATGGATGGAAATTCCCAACATTTTAGTCTGTGCTCACAAGAAAGCCAAGGTTTGATCAAATATCTACACTCAACCAAGTGTCAGCACACATTGTCTACAAAAGATCATAGAATGAATATTTGTGAGTTTAGGTGACATGTTAAAAGCAGAGACAAAAATAAAAGTAAACACATAAGCCTCAATGTGTTCCAATGAAATTTTATTTGAAAAAAACAAAGGGGAGTGGGTAATTCAACTACTGAAGTATAGTTTGTTACGCCTTTGCCAAACCATAAACTGCAAACTGGGTTTGGAAGAACTCCACTTTGCGTGTATTTTTTACAGAAGTCATTAATTACACACCTATATTCTGTTTTAGTTCACACATTAGTTTTTTTCTTGAGAATGTTGTTATAATCATTTTAACTATGATTGTGTTAACTACTTTTTCATTGCTTTTATAGGTAATGTTTACAAAAGGACATGCTCATTCAAATTCTTCCTCTTTCCAATTTCTCTCCTTGCTTTTCACAGGTGCAGTTCTCCCTTGCTGGTGAAGAGTCTCAGAAGACATTTCCCAGGTTACTTGATAACTATTTAAATTTACTTTTTCAGGTTGCATCAATATAAATAACATTCATAATTAATTGATATAATAGCTCAATATATATTTGACTGCTAGAAATGTTATTGTCACATTTGATTCCTAGAGGTAAGATAATAAAAGAAAGATATTTCACGGGGATCAGTAGTAAGCCTAATATTATTACTACATATAATGTTTGTAGTATGCTTTCTACAGTCTAATCAAATAGGTACATTGATAAAATGAAAAAATATAAAAAAGAAGGAAAGAAGTATCGAAGGCAAAGCAAATATAGATGAGAGAGGCAATAAAGGAAAGAAGAAAAGGTTAGTTAGGAAGTAAAGAAGGGAGGAAGGAAAGTGGGGAAATGCAGACAATTTAAGAGACTTCTCTTGTTAGGTTTTGGTTTTGGCTCAGGTAAAAGATTTTTTCTATTTGTTAATTAGGTACCAAATGAAAGGTTATAGATCATGTGCATACATTTTTGAAGAACTCATTAAGGGACTAGTGCAAAACTAAGACTGTCTAGTTAGCTAAAGGTTAATGTTTTGCAGAACAACAAAACCATAAGTTTCAGTTTATCATTTCTACATGTCACTAAATACTATATCGCATCATTTTTCAGTTTGTTAATTTCTAATTGCATGATTTTGGAAACATCAGTCAAATTTGTCTCTTAAAAGAATTAGATGAGTGTGTTGGGCTTATAAAATATTTCAGAATCAATCAGTTATTACTTTGGCTATTTCATTTTGATGGAAATTATTTCTTTATAAATAAAAAAATAAAGGAAGAGAGGAAAATGAAAGGAAGGAAGAGAAGGAAGAGGTAGAGAAGACAATGAACGGAAATGAAAGCTGAGTTGATTGCAAATTTTGGAAGACCAGTCGGTCACCCAGAATTTCCATTGTGTGACTTAATACTTTCTAATGATATGATATTCGGTGAACTAAGATAGCTTAAAATGGTCTTACTTCTATTTTGTTAATACAGAAAAAATGTTTTATTAAAGAAATTTCATCTCCTGCCATAGGAAGTTAAATGAACTTAAGTTTTTCTTATGATTTTTTGTCTTGACTTAGCTATGTGATAATTATTTTACATATGTTGCAAGGTTAATGTACAATTTTTCATAGGAGATAGGCATTTCTATCATCTTTTATGGGTGAAAATGGAGGTTCAGAAAGTTTAAATGGTTGTTAATATTCCCTGACAATAATTCCCTTACTCTATGTCGCATTGATTCTTAAAAACAAACTTCTTTGTGCCTATTTCTCTTCATATAATAACCAAATATTCCTAATTCCTCTCCCATTCTTTATCATAACTGTAATTTACTTTTTACATTATAATACATAAGCACACACAAACATACTAAATTGTCATATTGCCGTTGTTTTGAACAAAATTTTCTGTTAGATCAATTAAAAGTAGGAAAACTATTTTTACTTTCACTTATTCTTTCTCTGTCTTTCCACCTATATGTAGATCAAAGTTTCTGACATGTATCATCTTGCTCCTTTCTAAAGAACGCCTTTTAACGTTTCTTTCAAAGTAGGTCTGCTGTCAGCAAATTCCCTCAAATTTTGCCTGAGAAAATCATCCTCTTTTCTCATTTACTTTTTAAAGTATAATTTCAGAGTACAGAATTCTAGCTGTTTTTCTTTTCTCTCAACATTAAACCTTTCACTCAACTTCTTTTGTGCGACATGTTTCTTGTTTACATGGGGAGAGTTTGGATGTAATTCTATGTTTGCTTTTGGAAAGGCACTTTTTGTCTTCTATTATTTAGAGGTTTTCTTTAACCACTGGTTTTCAAAGTTAGAATATAATATTCTCAGGTTTATTATTTTGGGGAATTTATTCTTTTTGGCCTTTTCTGACTATATTGTATCTGTGGTTTGGTTTCTAACATTAGTACCTGGAATATTTCAGTTATTATTACTTCAAATATTTCTTCTATTCTCTTCTTTATTCTCCTGGCATTCCCATTAGATGCAGGTTACATTTTTGGCATTATCCTATAGTTCTTATATATTCTGTTCTTGAGTTTTTTTTGATTTGTGTTTGCTTTCTATTTGTTCTTTACTTCTCCAATTTGGATACTTCCATTTTTAGATCCTTAAATCAATTGTTCTTTCCTCAGCTTTGTCATGTCTAACAAACCTCTCAAAGACATTCTTCATTTCTGTTACAGTTTCTGATCTCTAGCATTTATTTTAATTCTTTCTTACAGTTCCCCTATCTCTACCATTATTATCTAACTGCTACTGCATGCTACCTACTTTATCCATTGCATGCTATAGAAAATTAATCATAATTTTTAGACTTTCTAATCTGATAATTTCAATATCTCTACTATGTCTAAGTCTCTTATTTTAGATTCTTGCTATTTCTGTTCAGATTGTTTATTTTTTGCCTTTGAAAAAGCCTGACTGAGCCGGGTGTGGTGGCGCACGCCTTTAATCCCAGCACTTGGGAGGCTGAGGTAGGAGGAGCGTTGTGAGTTTGAGGCCAGCTTGGGCTACAACGCGAGCACAAGGCCGGCCTGAGCTACAAAGAGCGACCCTGCCTCAAAAAACCAGAGTTGGAAGTTTGGGTCAGTGACTTAAGCACCTATCTGACAGGTGTGAGGTTGTGAGTTCAATCCCCAGTGTCGCAAAAAAAAAAAAAAAAAAAAAAGCCTGACTGGTATTTTTTGCCTTTTAATATTCTTTTTAAAACTTTTTTTGTATTCCTTTCTTGATAGGGAACCAAGTACAGATAGAAAGAATTGCTGTAAATAGGCTTTGGATAGGTGTAAAGGAAAGGTGTACATTTTATAGCCTATGATTAAGCCTTAGTCTTTTAGCAATTCTGGGTTTGTGAACTTCAGAGGTTGGGATTCCACCTAACATGGAACAAGATACTTATAGCAGCTGGAGTTAGGTATTTCTGTTAGCTGAAGTTGGTTAGGCTCTGAAACACCCCAGCAGTTCAGGCTCTGGCAAAACTCAAGTACAGGCTCTGTTAGGAACAGAACACTGACATATTTCAAGTGTTTGCTTTTCTTCTCTAGTTGCATACCTACAAGGAAACTTTTCTCCATCATTAACTGTGAGAAACTGGCCATGTTCTTTGAGTCAAAACTAATAGAAGTGTGGAGATTTCCTTGCAACTGGGTTCTCCTGGGGTTTTTAATTCACAGACTTGTACAGTCTGAGCCTCTAGCAATTCATCAATTGCAGTTTGGGTTTTTCCTACTCCATTGCTGGTTGCAGTGCAGGTTTCTGGTCTAGGAGTTTTGATCCTCAGCAACCTTCCTTCATCTTTCCAAATTGGGGATTTGCCCTGTGATCTTACTTTTGAGACAAGTCTAAGAAGAGTTATTGATTATTTCAGTTTGTTCAACTTTTTATTGCTAGGGCGGAGAATCAACTTTTAAGCTCCATGTATGCCTGACAAGAAACCTGTTTTTTTTTTTTTTCTTTCAAAACAGTATTACTCTTTCCATACACTTCTTAATGCCATGAACTTCAACAAAGGGGGTACACATGAAACCAACATGCTAGTATCTGCATATATTTCTTCAATATGACTAGTTACTCAGATCTGTCCTATCCCAAGGGTCTATTTATTGCAATCAGCAACCAATAAAATTAAGTTTTGTGATCGTTAGACTTTGGAAGGATAACCACAAAGCAATGCTGAATTTTAGACACCTCAGACTGAAGGACAAACAACACTTTCAAGGCAGTAATCCAGCTCATTTAAAGAGGCTAAACTTTTTCATGTGTTATTGACCTCTGCAAACTCCCTCTGTTCTCCTGGATTTTCTGTTACAAATCTAAACTCAAGACTCATAACAGCATTTGGTTTTCAACAAAACATGACTAGACTTCATTTACCACAAGTGTTTCCTACTCATAAACTTAAAATATTTTCAAGTCTGCTCATCTTACATTGAGTTACACATATTACTACTTACAATTGGCTCATGTGAGAAAACCACCACCCAGACACATTCATATACCTATGCATTTACATATGTGTATATGAAAATGGAAGTGGTGTTGCCAGTATAAAGTAATCAAGCCAAAAGAAGGGCCTACTATGCTTTGTTAGTCAGGGAACTGAATCTTCCACTGGGATTACTAATTTATTTTATTTTATTTTTTTTATGAGTAGTTTTTTTTATTTAAGAGAGGAAAAAAGACACATATAACAAAGACAAAAAACAAAAGAGACAAACAAACAACTAGAGTAACTGCACAACAGTAACATTACAGGTTTACAAAACAGGATGATGGAAACTTGACAATGTTTGCAATATTGTGTATCATTACCTTCAAGATGGTTGTTTACATTAACAGATAAAGACATGTAAAATTGATCTAATCATAGGAGCATTAATTGGATTACTAATTTAGATAATTATGCTATTCTATTCTCAGTCACCCAGTCCCAAATTCTTTGATTAAATCATTCATTCATTCAGTAGCCTATGTGTATGTTTGTGTTAAGTATTTAAAATGGATCCTTCACACAGAGCCAAGGTCTCCACTGCCAGACCACTTTCTATCTTCAATTTTGAGACAGGGTTTCACCAAATCACTGAGTTATCCAGGCTGGCCTCAAGTTAGAAATTGTCCTGCCTCAGCCTCCCAGAGTGCTGGTATTACAAGCATGTGTCATCCAGTTCCCCAGGGTTCAAATCTTTTTTCAAGAGATATGATATGCCTGTTTTTGGTAGCAGACTGAAGAACAATTTGTAATGGCTCTTTTCTCCTTGAAACTTTTTGGTAAGGCAAGAGAAGAAAATCAATACTGAACTACAAATGCTGCTTTGTAAATTCTTTAGTAACATTAGGGATAGATTTTTCCATGGTTGGTATAATCTATATTAATATATAAGAATGATTTGTATCTACCTCAGGGAAGGTGGTATGGTAGTGTCAAAGAGAAGCAAAACCTTGGTGAGTTAGGAAGCAAAATTAACTTCTCATAGTTGGATCACAGTGTCCAGAACAGGCATGAGTTCAAACAAGCAAAAGGATCTAGATGGTAAATGACCTTGTGAAGAGTTATGGAAGTCTTCAAATACAGTGATATTTAAGTAAAGAAATATGACTACATTTATAGTTTTGAATAATTTCTTCAATTTGAGATTAGAGAATAGACAGAAGCAGAAAAATATTAGAAGCAAAGAGCACATCCAGGAAGAATCTGCAGTAATCACTTCAAGAAATAATGAAAAAAAAATCAGTGCTCGAACTAGGTCAGTGGCTTTGGAGAAGAAAATACAAATTCTGGAGAATTATAAAATCTAGCTCGAAGCATAAGGCTGACATCCTGGTAACATTCCCATGTGGCCTCTGTGAAACCAGCCAAACATAGTAGAGTAATTTTATAAACCGAGCCACTTCATGAAACAACTGCACACTCTCAGACTGACTTCTGGGTAGCTCCACAAGGGAGATGGCCTGACTTCCATACAAAGATTTTGAAAACTAAATTGACATTCAAGTCATAATACACAAAATTAAGTCAGATTATGCATTCTTAACTAAACAGGTTGGCCTTTGCTAAAATAGAAGATTTAAGTAGGAACCAGAATCTCATAAATTAAAACTCACAATGTCCAGGATATAAATAAAAATTCTAATAAGAACCACAAAAATTATTTGAATGAAAAGATAAAAATTTAAACAAGTCCAATGCAGAAAAAAAATCCCACAATATTGGAATTATCTGATACTTATTTTAAATTAAATAATATCATCTGCATTAATAAACAATAATGGACCCTCTTAAAACATACGGAATAATATTTTCAAGCAGAGAAACAGATAAAACAAGAAATAATTTTAAAATTTCCTAAAATACTACCTGCAATAAAAAGCTTATCAAGTGAACTTTTTAGAATGAAGTTCACAGAGAAAAGAGTAGGTGAACCTGAGGATAAAGCAACAGAAATGTTTCTATGTTAATGACAGAGATGAGATTGCCTTATACTCATGAAGAGATTTCGAGCACCTGTGTAATGGAGCATGTAATCTGGCATTCTTACTATCTGCTTCCCAGAAGGGGAGAACATCATGAAAAAAATGAAGATAAATAATGGCATTGAACTCTTCAAATTTGATCTCCCAAAAATGTACAGCACAGGAGAAATAAGAGACTGAAAAACACAGGGAAGCAACAACAGTGAAATTAAAATGGAAAGCAACACATACTGTATTGATGGTTGCATTAAGTATAAAGGAAATCAACTTTAAATAAAACACAGAATTTTGGAGGCAGGACAAAAATTATAATGTAATTGTATGCAGTCCATGTGAAATACACTTCAAATAAAACAATAAGAGAGTTACAAATAATGTGTACCAATCTCTGGACTATATTAATACTAATCAAAATGAAGCTGGAATGGAGGTATTAACATCAAACTAAGTAGACTTCAGAGCAAAGAAAATTGCTAGTGAAAAGAAGGGGCATTATATATGGTTGAAAAGGTCAGTTCACCAAGAAGATAATACATATAAATTTGTATACAATAAAGATTCAAAGTATGTGAAGCAGAACTGAAAGGAGACATAGAAATCCATAGTTGTAGTGGATGACTTCAACGTCCTTTCTTAGTAATTTATGAAACCACTAAACAAAAAAATCTCAATTAATCTTTGAAAACTGAACAATATTAATCAATAGAAATTAATTGGCAGTTGGAGAACACTCTACCCAACAGAAAAATACACACTCTTGCCAGAATACATGATAGGAAGAAGAGCAAACATTTCATATTGTAACGAAAAAATTATTAGTTCTATTAGTGACATGAATTACATACGTGGGTAATATTTATATGTTAGATGATAGACAGACAGACAGACAGTTATTCCTTTTTTTTTTTACATTTAAGGGAAAATAAAGTTTAATAACAACAACAACAACAAACAAAAAAAAACCCTCTTGTTTCAATCCCCAGGGTAATTAGGTGGTTTATAGGTAAATGAAAAGAGCAAAATATGATTTTATAGTAAAATGCCTCTGATCTATTCAAGTACCAAAGGTTTGATTCATTACTCAAAGGAGGAAACGAATGGCACACTTAGTATTTTAATTTAAGTTGGTAACTTTATACAGTACATACTATGATATAGTATTAGGATAAAATATTGCTGTACAGTACTGTACTAGATCTGGAAACTATCATACTTTGAATTGGGCAGTTTTAGTTCTAATATGCTTTTAATGAAAACCCTGAAAGATTCCTAGACGTTTAGTAAATTAACATCCAAATGGGCAAATATTTATGTGCCTTTTGTATTCCTTCAACAGACCTTGTCCAGGGGGAGGAAGTATGGTTCTAAAAATAGTTTGGTTCAAATGAGAAGAAGAATAAGGAGGGAGGAAAGAGAAATGAAAGAAGAGACAAGGAAAAAAAGAATAGAAGGAAAGATGGAAACAAAGCTTTTGTAAAGAGAGGGGAGAGGAGCTAAAGAGAGGGGAGGGGAACAGGGGAAAGAAGAAGCTAAACATGTACAGGGACAAACGTCCTATGATGAATGCTATCATTGTGTACATCTGAACTGTACCAATCAAATAAGTTTAAAAAGATAATTTGGACCAGATGTGGTGGCACATGTCTGTAGTACCAAAGACTTGGGAAGCTGAGGCAGGATGATTGCTTGAGGCCAGGAGTTTGGGCCCAGCCTGGGCAATATAGTGAAGCCCTATACCTTAAAATTCTCCCTCTTCCTCTTCTCCCCCTTTTCACTCCCTCCCTCCCTCCCTCCCTTCCTTTCTTCCTTCTTCCTTTCATAGATTAATTCCAGTTTTCCCTTCTGTGAGCTGCCACTTTCATCTCTGTGTGGGTGACACTGTTAGGACAGTGCGCCCAAGGTGGGAATGACAGGGGATGGGCAGTCTTCCTGCAGTTCACAGGTCAGACAGTTATTGCTATTCAGAGTTATTACTACTTCTTTCTCTTTTACTTATTATATTTTCTGCATCTACTCTCTATTATCTGGCCATATTATTGTCATAATTCTTCCTGAACTGCTCTCAGCATTTTATGGTTACTTTCACAGTTTCACTTGAGAACTATTATTATTTTTATCTGGGTCTGTCTGCTACAAACATGTACTATGTTAACCACCTAAATCCTTCCCTCATCTCTGCTTTCTCTGTTATTATCCCATTTCCCGTATTTTTTAACCAGTGTTATCTTCTGATTCAGTTGAAATTTTTCCCCTTCCTAATTTAAAAGTCAGTTTTCAGAAATACATCTATGTTTTAAGAGGGTTTTTGAAGTTCTTTTTTGTTTTGTTCCAAGTTTTCATTCTACAGCTTTTGATGTAGTTTACACTTTTTCACATATTTTATGACAGCATGACAATTATTTTTTAGAATATTCTGAAGAATTTTATACAACAGTGGTATTCTTTGTACATTTTGAGTCATTTGCTAAGCATTTTTATCTTTAGTGTAATAAATTGCATACAAATAATATAATTTGCTATATTTTACATAGCATGTTAAGATAAAATTGTTGCATCATAACTTAAAATTGTCCAATCTAAATGCCATAGCATTTGCATACTATCACCCATTTTGAGAATACATGAACTAAGTTCTTCAATTTTGCACCTACTGGAAGAGAATTTTTTTCAGAATAAAGCATTACTTTCATACTAATATAAAATAAAACTTGCTAAATATTGTATTTAATTTGCTATTAATCGTGGGTCCAGGAAGCTGTCAGAAAACAAGTTCAAATAAGAAGTGAAAAGAAGAAACTTACATAAAATAAGGAAATACCTTACATAAATGATCAAAAATGGGTTTTCTACAGGCACGTGAAATGCAGTTCAATTCAATAGATCCAATGGCCAGGGTTTATTTGAATAATGTAGACAGCAATTATTATGGATTTTTATCAGTTATCTACAATTTATGGAGTTGTAAAATAACTGAGACAAAGAAAACCTAGAATCATACACTTTAAATTTTCTGTTAGAAATACCTATTAATCTTTTCTGTTTATTTTAGATTTTTCTTACACATAGCTGCTGCTGCTTCCTGAACTCATACTGCAATTTTCTTACTTCACAGAGCTTGAACTGATTAGATTATTTTATGCTTGATGGACAAATCTACAAGAATTTTAATATATAAATGATAATATGATAGGATTTGTTTTTATTTTCTGCCACTATATGAATCTGTGTTAACAGAAATTTCTTCTCTTTTAGTACTGCATCCCAATTGTTAGCATTATAATGTGTTTAAAGTAACCTAAATGCATTATAATATTTTTGTTTTATAGATAAAGGTAAAAAATTATTTCAAATACACGCAACAGTAAAACTGATGGAAGAGTTTTCCTTCAGTGTTTCATTTCCTTGTGTGTATCATTTTTGACAGAGATTACGCAAGATTCAGTACCAATTCTATTCCTATTTTTCTTTCTATGGTAATAAAAATTGATGAATTTTGATGATGAAAGATGGAAAGAAGTTTTTTTTGGTCATCATCACTAAACAAGTTTGAACTCTATTTCTGAATTTACAAAGTTCTCTTTTGTCCAAAATTAACTTTCAAAGTTCTTCATTTGAATTTTCATTTGATCCACATTCATTTAATTGAGAACAAAAAATGGAAACTACCTTACTTGTAAATGTTGGCTATTCATAAATTAGAGTCATTTCCTTGCCCTCTTGTATAGGAAAACACGTGTTACAATCTTTGACAAATCGTAATGGGAAGATTCTAGATTTTTCCCCATATTTATGAGTGAAATAAATGCAACTATGGAATGGGAAATACGAAAAGGACACCTGTCCAACATTTCTATCACAGTGCATTTCTCATGCAAATTTATTAAAAATGTATTTGAAAAACCTGCATGTGGAATCTAGACACTGGTGTTTTTAAACTGTTTCAGCATAGGTGATCAATGAACCAGCAGCATCACTTTGGAATATTCTAGAAATGAAACTTCTCAGGTCATAACCCAGAACTGAGTCAAAAACTGTCAGCATAAGATCTGCCCATCTGTGTGTTTTGAGGTCCTATCCCCACCCTGGTGGTTCTGATGCACAATAAAGTGACAGAATCATGGCTTAGAACCTCCTGACCCCTCTTATCCTCATGAGAAAATCTCCATGGTGTGAATTCCCCAGAGTGAGAACACCATTTCCTTAATGTCCTGAACTATAAGCTTTTCCTCAACATATTCCATAACTCAATATCATTATGTACTGTATACCATTATGTACTGTATGTACTAGCTTTTCCTGAACATATTAAGTAACTGTATGCCCTTATGTTTTGTTCCAGAAACTTTGTGCAATTTAAATACAATCTCTTGTAGAGTATTTTATATTTATATGCAAATAGTCTATTTTCTTACATATGTTTCTTGTATTATCTTTGTATTTTGTATTGATTTCTTCCCACACCTTGCAGAGTACCAGGACAAGTGTTCAATTGTAAAATGAAGAAACTTAGGAAGAGAAAGATAGAAAACTAAGAAAAATTTCCATTTGAAGTAGTAGATATATTTCTGTGAATGAGAGAGAATGCTTAGAGCAAGTCTCTAGAGACATAGGTACATGAATTTAATTTCCATTTTCTTATACTAACTGTGCTACCTATACTTCTTTAGGACTTGATGTCTTAGTGAAACTGAGACAATCTTATTCACCACAAAATCACAATAGGATTTAAATGAAGCAATGTAAAATGTCTGCAAATTACTAAATCTTTGAAACTGCCATATTATTATTGCTATCAACATGGTTAATATTAATGACAAAACTTGTGATCTGTTATAATATGAATAGTAAAATGCATTTATTCTGTACATTTTTGCACGGAACTTTCCAATATGTACATTTTTGGAATTTCTCTAATACTAAGATCATCTACTAGTAAGGAGGAGTAATTACTCAGTATAGCTGTGATGACATAGCTTGACTTAACTGCATTATGTTAAAAAGAAAAAAGGGAGGAAAAACAGAAAGATGAAAAATAAAACCAATACCGGCAGAAGATTAATTGAAGAAAATCTTAAATAGCAA
>RJWM01019648.1:0-38638 GCA_004363535.1 Dasyprocta punctata | reverse complement strand
GGCAGGTCCCAGGCCTACAGTGCCGGGAGCAACCCTGCTGGGTGGCGCGGTCTGCACAGGAGCTGTGGGATGGCAGACGCTTGAGCAGAGCCGCGCGGCTGAAGAATGGAGCTGCCGTGCGCTCTGCACTCTGGTGGGGGGGGCCCAAGCTCTCCAGTTCCCTGCAGCTATGTTGCTCAGTTCCCCGGTGAGCAGCTCTGGGTTCCTGGGCTGATTTGGGGTGAGCTGCGTACCTCTGTGTCCTGTGCGGCTGGCCGGCGTTTCCCTGAGGTTCGCGGCGTGCAGGATCGCGGGACACAGTGGGCTGTGTCCCGTGCACAGCAAGGAAGGGTGGCCTCCCGGGGTGTGCAGGTGGAGTCTCCTCCTTTACTGGGTGGGGCCCAAGGCCTCCCGGTCCCAGGGAGCTGTGCTGGGCACCGTGCGGGACGCGGACCCGACCCTGGTTCTGTCCGCAAGCTCGGCCCAACAGCTATGCCTGTGGGGCAGGCCCGGGCAGGTCCCAGGCCTACAGTGCCGGGAGCAACCCTGCTGGGTGGCGCAGTCTGCACAGGAGCTATGGGATGGCAGACGCTCGAGCAGAGCCACGCGGCTGAAGAATGGAGCTGCCGTGCGCTCTGCACTCTGGTGGGGGGGGCCCAAGCTCTCCAGTTCCCTGCAGCTATGATGCTCAGTTCCCCGGTGAGCAGCTCTGGGTTCCTGGGCTGATTTGGGCTGGGCTGCGTACCTCTGTGTCCTGCGCGGCTGGCCGGCGTTTCCCTGAGGTTCGTGGCGTGCAAGATCGCGGGACGCAGTGGGCTGTGTCCCGTGCACAGCAAGGAAGGGCGGCCTCCCGGGGTGTGCAGGTGGAGTCTCCTCCTTTACTGGGTGGGGCCCAAGGCCTCCCGGTCCCAGGGAGCTGTGCTGGGCACCGCACGGGACGCGGACCCGACCCTGGTTCTGTCCGCAAGCTCGGCCCAACAGCTATCAGTTTCTCCATTTCTTAAAGAAACAGATGGGCACACTTTGGATCTCTCAGCTACTTAGGGTTACAGGGAGTTAGCTGGTATAGGATGAAGCAACACTCACAGAAACTGGCAGTCTGGGTGGGGCAGGTGTTGTGTTTCCCTGGTCATAGCCCCGGGGAGAAGAGAAGCTCAATGTCCTGAGTGAATCTGCTTAAGACTAGAAACCTGGATTGCAACATGAGTTGTGCCTGAGATTTGCCTACAGAAATCAATGGATGGATGGATGAATGGCGTTGTGCCACCTCACTATGTGTGGCATTTGCCCGAGCCAAGTCCAGCTCAGGCTAAGTGTGCATTAACAAAAGGTTGTCTTTGGATGAGTTGGTGGGGTTTGCTTCTCGGCATTCCTGGTGCACAGGCCTAATTTCTCAGTCTTTGTGATTAAAAGGATGAGTGCGAGGAAACATCTCTGCAGCCCTAGTGCAGTGGAACAGCCTGCAATTCCCTTTGTCTAGGACTGAGAAGAACTCCAGGGGAGAAGTGCACAATCACGAGGAGAATGGTCTACATCACAGAGGCCTGAAGCCTACCATATGTTGTGCATCCCAATTCTCTCCTAGGATTGAATGGAAGGGGCTATACAATTGTAGCACTGCCCAGGGAAGCCTCCTCAGCTTATTCAGCTTTGCTCCCTGCTCAGCATGGAGATGCCAATGTTACCACACTCTTTGGGTTCTCCATTTCTGAGAAAAACTCAGAGGCAAACTTTGAATGTCTCAGTTGCTTAGGGTGATAGGTAGTTAGCTGGCATATGCTGAAGCAACCCTCACAGATAGTCACAACCTGGGTGGGGCAAGTGATGTGTTTCTGTGAACATAGCCCCGGGGAGAAGAGAAGTTCTATGTCACAAGTGAATCTGCTTAAGTCTTGAAGCCTGGATTGCAGCATGAGTTGTGCCTGAGATTTGGCTACAGGAATCAAGGGATGAATGGATGAATGGCATTGTGCCACCTCACTGTGTGTGGCATTTGCACAAGTGAAGTCCAGCTCAAGCTAAGTGTGCGTTAACAAAATATTTTCTTGGGATGAGTTGGTGGTGTGTGCTTCTCGGCATTCCCAGTGCACAGGTCTTATTTCTCAGTCTTTGCAGTTAAAAGGCTGAGTCCAAGGAAACCTCTCTGCAGCCCTGGTGCTTTGGAACAGCCTGCAACTCCCTTTGTCTAGGATGGAGAAGAGCTCCAGGGGAGAATTGTGCATTCACAAGGAGAATGGTCTGCTCCACAAACAGAGGCCTGAAGCCTACCATATTGAGTGCTTCCCAGTTCTCTCCTAGGAGTGAATGGAGCGGGTATATGCTTGTAGTACTGCCCAGGGAAGCCTCCCCAGTTTTCTCAGCTTTGCTTCCTTCTCAGCACAGAGAAGCAAGCCTAACTGCACTGTTTAGTTTCTCCATTTTTGAGAGAAACAGAGAGGTGCACTTTGGATCTCTGGGTTGCTTAGGATGATAGGTACTTAGCTGGCATAGTGCTAAGCAACCCCCACAGAAACTCACAGTCTGGGTGGGGCAGGTGATGTGTTTCCTTGATTATTGCTTTGGGGAGAAGAGAAGATCAATGTCCTTAGTGAATCTGCTTAAGAGTTGAGGCCTGAATTGCAGCATGAGTTGTGCCTGAGACTTGCCTATAGGAATCAGCGGATGACTGGATGAATGGCTTCCATGCCCTTTTCTACTCATGTTCTGTTGACAAAGTCCAAGCACGAAAAAAGATAGACCAGTGTTTTGTTGACAAGGTCCAAACACAGATCATTGTTCTGTTGACCAGGTCCAAATACAGAAAGCGTCTTCTAAGAAAAGGTCGCAGCATAAAAATTGGCTTTGTGGGAATGGGTTAATGCTTCATGGGAACTATTGTGATAATTTGTGCTCTGACAGTTTGGAGAATTTCTTTCCTTCTTTCTTGCCCATGCACAAAATTAGTAAACAAGGTACAGAAACTCCCTAAGAACAAAGGGATAGTTTATAAAATATTTTTCTACAAATAGTGTATCTGTGTGACATTGAATCAGACTGAGATCAAGGTTATATTAGAAGTTTGAGAGCCTTTAATGATAATAATAATGATCAACTGTCTGGGGCTGTCTGAAAACCTCTATACAGAGAGGCTAATATGCTATGTTCTGAGGGAGACAGGTAGACAGCATATCCTTGCAGTTGCAAGAACATCACAGGGAAATGGGGGGCTAAATTAGGACTGAATATTGTCTTGTGTTTTGCAGGTTTTTAGCTAGGCTAGCACAATGGAGCATTTATTAATAGCAAAAACACGCTTCAAGGTCTTTAACTAAATTTAAAACTTTGTGCCTATGCTGGCGAATCATGTAACCATAGAAATGATGTAACCATAGAGACACCTGTTGATTTCTTTCTGTTATCTAAACTTTCAACCCTGGCCAAAAAAGAAAGTATATATTATTCTGTCACGTCCTTTTCTAGCCATGTTCTGCTGACAAAGTCCAAACATGGAACGAAAAAGAGACCCATGTTCTGCTGACAAAGTCCAAACATGGAAGGAGGACATTTTCTAAGAAAAGGCCGCAGCATAAAAATTGGCTTTGTGGGAATGGGTTAATGTTTCTTGGGAACTACTGCGTTAACTTGTGCTCTGATCCAGTTCGAAAAATTTCTCTTCTTTCTTTCCCATGCATAAAATCAGTAAACAAAGTGTGGACTCCCTAAGAACAAAAGGATAGTTAATAAAATGTTTTTCTACTATTAATGGTGTAGTGGTCTGATACCGACTCAGACCTACGAGGCCAAGGCCAGAGTAGAAGTTTTAGAGCTTTTGATGATAATAATAATAACCAGCTGGCTGGGGCTGCCTGGGAACCTCCATGCAGAGGGGCTGACATGCTACTATGTTTTGCCTTTTGAGAGAAGCAAGATAAATAACACATACTTGCAGCTGTGAGAACATCACAGGAGGATAGGGGGACTAAATCGTGGCTGAATATGGTCTTGTGTTTTGCAGGCTTTTAGCTAGGCTATCACAATGGAGTATTTAGAACAATTCAACCCTCTATAGTACATTAGACCTCCCTAAGTCAAGATTGATACTTTAAAACAATTATTGAGATTTTTTCCCATAGGTTAATGTAGAAACTTGATTGAACCAATTTAAAACCAATCAGTAATCTACTAGTAGCCAAAACACACTTCAAGGTCTTTAACTAAGTATAAACTTTCTGCCTATGCTGACAAATCATGTAACCATAGAAACCATGTAACCATAGAAACACCTGTTGATCTCATTCTTGTTATCTAAACTTTCAACCTTTGCCAGAAAAAAAGTACAAATTATTCTGTTAGAGTTTGTAAGAGGGTAATAGTAGTACTAGCATTATTAGTAGTAGAAGCAATAAACGAAGCAGATTCACGCAGTCTCTGAGCTGTCTGTGTGTCTGTTCTCCACGCGCTGATGCTCAGCCCACCTTTGGGGACTCTGCGGACCTAGCCCGGCTGGACCGTGGCATTATTCTGTTAGAGCTTGCAAAAGTAGTAATAATAGTAATGGTAGTCATAGTAGTATAATCAATAAATGAAGCAGATTCAAGCAGTCTTTGAGCTGTTTGTGTGTCTGTTATCCACATGCTGACACTCAGCCCACCTTCAGGAACTCTGTGGACCTAGCCTGGCTGGACCATGGCAGGTGGCGCCCGGAACAGGGACCTGGAGCTTAGTCTTCCTTTTTCTCTTTTCAGGCTGAGATAAGGCTCTCACCAGTGGGTGCTTCAGAGCCCTCAATAGGACTAGACCAAGTGAAAATAGGGTGAGTAATCAGAATCAAAAGCAAGAGGGTTTTTATTGATATTACTAGACATATGTTAGGAAAATGGGACATAAAGGTCTCCAATAAACATTTAAGGGATTTCTTTCATTTTGTACAAGAATGTGCTCCATGGTTTCCCAAAGTGAGCACTCTAAATCTAGATATGTGGATAAAATTAGGAAAAGCTATCAAAGAATATTATGAGCTGAGTGAGGCAAGGGGATTCCAATAGACGTGATCTCCTTGTGGAATGCTTTAAAGGATTGTTTTGATTTAAATCATGAAATGCTTTGCCTTGCTAAACAGGTAGATGAGAAAACTCCACTATGTAGTGGACATAGGGCTCCTAGTTACACTGGTTTAAATGAGAAAAAGGAAGAGGACAAGTCCTCTGAGTCATCTGGGGAGGATGACTCTGAGGAGGAGGACGAACAGGGCAAAAAGCTTCCTTTGGATTTTGAGATTGAATTAGAGGAGGAAGCTGCTAAATATCATCATGATGAAATATTTTTAAATATAAAGAAGACTAATGAACTTAGGAAAAATAAGAATAAAGGACAATCATATAGTAAAAATTCTCAGATTTTGCCAACACAAGTAGGACTCTTGGGAGCTGTTAAACAGGCAAAGAGGGCTAGAGATAAGGACTTGCATTGTTACCCAGTTTTATTTGGAGATGGGGATGACCCTCCTCAATGGGAGCCCCTTCCTTTCAAATTATTAAAGGAACTTAAATTGGTAGTCAAAGACTTTGGTCTTACTGCACATTATACTTTACATTTGCTGGACACTGTAGCTTGCTAGTGGATGACTCCTTATGATTGGCAACAAACTGCAAAATCCTGCCTGTCACCTGGAAATTATTTGTTGTGGAAAGCTGATTACAAATAGAAGGCTAAATTTCTGATTCAAAGTTGTAACGCGTAAACACTCTTGTGCCTGAGAGTACCCCCTTGTCCTGCTCCTGTAAGGGCGTAATGCCTCGATACACACATGTTGTACTTTCCCAAGCGCTGTGTGCCTGAGAGTACTCTCCCTTGCCCTGCCCTTGTAAAGACACAATGCCCTGATTAATATGAGTTGTACTTTCCCAAGCACCGCGTTTCTGTTCTGTAGTGTGCCATTTCCCCGAAACCTAGCCAGGAAACTATCCCCTACCCCAAATGTATGAAACTGTCCCCCACGCCAGGTGTTTGCGGTTTTACTGCTTAAAAGCGGCTTGTTTCCTCAGCCCAACACGCAGTCTTTCCTATGTAAATGGGAATGCTGCGTCACCAGGTCTGTGCCATTAAAGAGCTCTAATTTTTCCAATTGGCCTTTAAATTGAGAGTTTTTATTGGGATAGAGCGTCGGTTACACCATTCAACAGGGGATTTTAAAACAAGGACGTGGTGGTTTGACTATGTGTATGTTAATGGGTACAGGAGAATATCTTCCTCCCCAGGCTCAATTAAAACTGACATGTGCCATTCTACAGGAAATCTCTAAACTTGCAGTTTCAGCATGGAAACAGCTGCCTTCAACTGACACTAAAACCACCTTTTTAAGCAATATTAAACAGGGTCCCCAAGAACCTTATAAAGATTTCTTGGCAAAATTGGAGGAAAACATCCAAAAGTTTATATTAAATGCAGAGGCAGCAGAAATGATTTTGAAACAATTGGCTTTTGAAAATGCAAATCTCACATGTCAAGCTTTGCTACGTCCTATACGTAGAACTGGAAGTATCAGTGATTATATATGGGCTTGCCTTGAGGCTTCCCCTGCTTATATGTAGGGAGTTGCCATGGCCGCAGCCCTAAAAGGAAAAATTTACAGTCAGTTTTTAAAGGAGGCCCACAATGGTAATAAACAAATGGGAATAAGATAAATACCAGTAAAGGCTGCTTTAATTGTGGAAAAATGGGTCATATAAGAAAAAATTGCCCTGAAGATAACAGTGGGTCAGAGGAAAGCGGGGAACAGTGCCCTAATAAACCAAATTCTCTATGTCCAAAATGTCCAGAAGATGGTAACAATCAATAAAACCCGAAGTCTAGATAGATGAGTATATGCTAAGTCCCATGATAAAAATATGTTAATTGTAGATAAGATTTTGTCCTTTCCAAATTCTTTTATAAGAGATCTCTGCTAATTGACCTACTATAAATCTGACTAGTCTATTTATAATTATAAATTCTATGATTGTAAAAATTAACATAATTCAATTTGGCTAAAATATATTTGAGTACACTCTGATTGTGTAAGATGTTTGTCAGTCTGGTTGCGTATCTGTTTGTCCATTTTGTAAACAGCTGTTCCTTTTTATTTTGAGCTCAATAATTTTTCTCTTTTTTACATTCTTGGATCACTTAATCAAAGTTTAATTTGGATAATAAACTTAAAAAGCATGCTTCCACCTGGGTTCCCAGTTAGTCCAAATGTTGCTAAGATTGGTTGTGCAAAAGTAATGTATATTGTTGTTCATCATAATTTGAGAGTCTCTCATTGTTCAAAAATATGTTAAATGTTATGATTGGAGTTGTCTTAAATATATATATATATATATATATATATATATATAATTAAGATGATTATTAAACAAAATCCCTTGGGGTGAGGGGGGATTGCTGGACAGGACTTTGATGAATAAGAAAGTGGCCACCTGGTAACATTTTTAACCAGCTCTTGTTCATTGATTGGAGGCCCGTGATCTCCATAGCTTTAAGGGAGACACCCCCAAGTAAAGTTATATAAAATATTATTGTAATATGTTCACATTGGTCATCATCATCATCATCAATAATAATAATAATAATAATACAATAAGGTTTTTGATTTTAAAATGCTCATACAGGGTTTTCATACAACTATGATAGATTGTTATTAACCCTATGGTATATTTATGTAGTCATGCTTCCAGATGTACAGGTTTTCCAAAATATGAAACAGGGATTGTTTATGGTGACAATATTTTGTTTCAGATTCAGACCTCAGCCTGTAACAAAACTTATGAGGTGTACAACACACTAAAGGTAAACAAGTTAGGTAAAAACCTTTATATATTAGATAGAGATGATTGATCAAAAAGGGGATATCTTATGTTTAAAAAAATATAAATTCAAGTGTGTTAAAAAAGTGTGCCTCCATTTTTACCATTATTAACATATAATGTATGCTCATTTATAAATAAATATTGAAAAAAGAAGAAGCCAAATGAAGCTGAAATTAATTTAAATGAATTCTTAAGCTTCAAATAAATGTAGCATTCAGAAAAGGAAATACTATTTCTCGATATGCACATCTAAAATTGAGACAAGATTACTAAAAATTTAAAATCACTTTAGGATCCACATAATTCAATTGTAGATTACTTCAACTGTTTCTCTGGTCTAAACAATAAATATAAGCCTTCTCCTTTTTCATCCTTCCACCTCTTGATTTTGTTACTTATGATATTATCAATATGTTGCCAAAGTTTATATCCCTATATTGTTTCTCACTTATTAGATATATTTAAAAGTGATTTAATAGTCACTTAAGATTTTCCAGATATCCTCCCTTTTCTTATTTTTCAGTCATGTCTTAGTAGCTGAATTTTATTCTCAAGTATGTCATACATATTTTTGTTTTAGTTTGGTTTGATTTTAATAAAAAAGAGTGCATGGGTGAGTATTCTTCAGACTTTTTTCATGATCGAAGACATCTAACTGCTGTACTGTTGTAGTCGTATAACTTGTATAAATAAATACTTCATATATTTTGGAGGCTTACAAAAAATGTGTCATCATAATTGTTATGTTACAACATTAAGTATGGTTTTGATTTCTATTTTCTGTGTAAAATACATAACAGTTTGTCAACATTCTGCAGGTATTCAAATGTTAGAACATCCATGGTTTTTTTTTTTTAAAAATAATGGTTCTATTTTATGTTCTAAAATGTTTGATACTTAGATAAGATGATAATGTTATGCTTTCTGCCTCTACTACATTGTACTGTTAGCAATCTTTTCTTCTGGATGTTCAACAACTAAGGATTAGAGACCAACAATTGGAGAGACAGATAAACTAAAAGGTGCTATGTAGGGGTCCAAGACATTTCTTGAGGAGATTTAACTGACCTTGATAGATAACAAAAATTGTTTTTAAAACAGGTCTCATCTTAACTTGGTCTTAAATATCCTGCAGAGAACATACAGCTACTAGAGGTATATAAACAATGCTATAGGAATATATTATGAAAGAAACTTAAATCACTAACATCTTCTGACAATTGCCGGCTACACTGGTAGCTGACTACAGTTATGGATTAACAGGCTACTCAAGGTTGCAATTGTGGAATACAGGGACTTTTGGGCCAATGCCTCCTAGAATTTTAGGTTTAATAATAGGAAGAGGGTCCAGTTCTGAAACAGGATTAAGTGTGCTTCCTGGAATAATAGATTCAGACTATCAAGGAGAACTAAAAGTAATGGTCAATCCTCCAAAAAAGACAGCTCAACTTTTTCTGGGACAGAGGATTGCACAACTGATGCTTCTGCCCATGATTACAAATAATGATAAAGTTCTTATGCCTCAAAGAAATGATCAAGGATTTGGATCTTCTTATATAATAGCTTGGGTACAAAAAATACAACGTTGGAGACCTATGAAAAAAATTACAGTAGAGGGAAAAACAATTATGGAGCTCATAGATACAGGAGCTGATGTCTCGTGTATAGCTGGGAAAGACTGGCATTCTGCTTTGCCTACTGCTCACAGTAATTCATCTCTTATTGGGTAAGCCGTGGCTACAAATATTGCACGTAGCTTGTATACTTCATTGGAAGTTGGGAAAATTAAATGGGACGTTTCAGCCTTATGTCATTCCATCCTTACCATTTACTTTGTGGGGGAGAGATTTGCTCTCAGGTCAATATGACATTGGAAACTCCTGAAGTTGACGAACCAGCTTCTTTTTAATAATTAGGGCTACTGCTCCCTATTATGCTGATCCAATCCACTGGCATTCAGATGAACCGGTGTGGGTGGAGCAGTGGCCTCTTAATCAGAAAAAATTACAAGCAGCCACTCGATAAATAACGATTACAATTGGGACATATAGAGACTTCAAATAGTCCATGGAATACACCTATTTTTGTTATCAAAAAATCGAGAAAATGGAGATTATTACAGGATCTAAGAGCTGTTAATAAAACTATGATTACCATGGGGCTCTTCAACCAGGATTGCCCTCACCTGTGGCTATTCCAAAAGACACCTTTATATGTGTAATTGACTTACAGGACTGTTTCTTTTTCATACCTTTAGATCCTAAAGATTGTAAAAGGTTTTCCTTTAGTTTACCTTCACCTAATTTACAAAGGCCATATCAAAGATTTGGACCAGACACATTACTAACTTCCGGATGAGGATATGCTTGTGTGTTTCCACAGGAAACAGAATCACCAATCTGGATCCCTGACTGGCTCATCCATCCCTACCAGGAAAAGAAAGATGATGCCACAGCAGCCACAGGAGACTCCTTCCAGACTGACCCCGGATGAAGAAGCAGAAGAAACCACTCAATTTGGTGTAAAAAAGGCTAGGCTTAAACTTGATCCTTCCTCCTCTGTGCAGGCAAAATCCACTCGGTCAGCTAGTATCCCCACGTGGAGGCAATTAAAGCTCCTCACTTCAGACGCTGAAACAGTGGTTTCCCTGAATGGAGAATTTAAGACTCCAACTACTTTATTCCTGGCAATGTTAACATTGCTTGTCTGTCAGGTATCTCATGTTTCAGCTCATGATTCTTATTGGGCTTATATTTCTGATCCTCCTCTTTTGCATCTTACTGCATGGGGAGAGAAAAACTTAAAAGTATTTACCAATAATACAGATCTAATGGGAGGAATTCCCAATTCTCTCATTTCACATAAGACTACTTATAACTTAACCTTTGAAGGATTTTCAGATGATGTCCCTTTATGTTTTGTCACTACAGGGCACCCCCTACCAGGATGTCTTCCTATTAATTACAGAACATTTGTTACTGATTCCCCAGGAAAAAACAACCTCAGATATGTGTGGACATTAAGTCTAGTTACAATGGGATATCAGACTTATAATGAAACTTATGTAAATATTACAAAATTAGATTCCATTCTATCCTTGGAATCTTGCATTACTAAATATCCAGATAAAGATTTGTACTGGAAGACAATTAATCAGAAAACTGCTTTTCCCCAATGGCTTGACTGTGGATTTGAACATGCTGTTACTACTTTTAAGCCAGTGGGAACTAATATCACCATTATGGATTTCTCAGTTTCATCTCCAAATTTTAATTATAGAGTATTTCACAAGAGAAACTAATAAATTTGTGGTTAATAATAGTTTGCCCACAAATGGAGAACCTATTCATAGGTGGTTCTCCCCAGGATGGGTGACACCTATCTATCAAAGGTTTTCTCCTAAAAGTAACAAAACAAACATATCCAGAATGGTTTAGACTGTTAGCTGCCACTAATATGATGTTACTGTATAGACCAACGAGTAATAAATCTGATCCTTTAGCAATCTCAGCTTATGTAAATACCCCACATGCTATTCTTGTAGGAAATGATAAAATTCTGAACGTTACACTTGCTAATTCTGTTTTCCATGCTACATGTTCAGCTTCTTTGCTTACTAATTGTATAAATTCAGGCTTACCTAAAAGTTACAATACTTTTCCTATTGTACATCAGCCATCACATGTTTTGATCCCAGTTAGGTTGGAATAAGAATGGTATGATGACTCAGGATATTACATAATTCAGAAACTTAATCAACTTATGCATCCTAAACGTTTTGTTACAGCTCTTATCTTTAGGAATTACTACTTTTATAAGTATACTTGCTTCTCTCACTGCTTCTACTATGGCTTTAATACAAGAAATCCATACTGCTAATCACGTTAATGATCTGTCTCACAATGTAACAATGGCCTTAATTATGTAAGAAAAATTAGGTAAAAAATTAGAAACTCGAATCAATGCCTTAGAAGGCACATCTATTTATATAGCTAATCAAATTCAAAATATAAAAACCCAATTAACAACCAAATGTCATGCAAATTACAAATGGATTTGCATTACACCTTTCCTACATTCCAATTCCTCAGAGCCATGATATAAGGTAAAAAAAATATCTTCAAAGGTTGTGGAATAATACCAATATGTCTTTAGATATTAAAGCTTTACAAGATAAAATTAAAGACATTAGTCATGCCCCACAATTAAATGCTGGTAATGCTTTAGCAGAGAGTTTATACTCATCAATTCAAAATGTCATTAATTTTGCCACCTGGTGGCCAACATTTGTTCACTTGGGAGTTTCCATTGTAATAATTCTGATTATTATTTTTCTTTTACCAGTCATCTTCAAAGTAATCTTTTCCTCAATTAAAGCACTCAGAACTCAATTGGAAGCTTTTAAATTAAAACATAAAAATAAGAAATAAATACAAGCAGCAAAAAAAGGGCCACAACCCTTTCTACTCATGTTCTGTTGACAAAGTCCAAGCATGAAAAAAGATAGACCAGTGTTTTGTTGACAAGGTCCAAACACAGATCATTGTTCTGTTGACCAGGTCCAAATACAGAGAGCGTCTTCTAAGAAAAGGTCGCAGCATAAAAATTGACTTTGTGGGAATGGCTTAATGCTTCTTGGGAACTATTGTGTTAATTTGTGCTCTGACAGTTTGGGGAATTTCTTTCCTTCTTTCTTTCCCATACACAAAATTAGTAAACAAACTACAGAGACTCCCTAAGAACAAAGGGATGGATTATAAAATGTTTCTCTACAAATGGAGTAACTGACATTGAGTCGGACCGAGATAAAGGTTATATTAGAAGTTTGGAAGTTTTTAATGATAATAATAATGACCAGCTGTCTGGGGTTGTTTGGAAACCTCTATACATAGAGGCTAATATGCTACTATGTTTTGAGGGAGACAGGGTAGATAGCACATCCTTGTAGTTGCAAAAACATCACAGGGAAATGGGGGGCTAAATCAGGACTGACTATGGTCTTGTGTTTTGCAGGTTTTTAGCTAGGCTCGCACAATGGAGCATTTATTAATAACAAAAACACACTTCACAGTCTTTAACTAAATTTAAAACTTGTACCTATGCTGACGAATCATGTAACCATAAAAACGATGTAACCATAGACACCTGTTGATTTCATTCTTTTCTCTAAACTTTCAACCATGGCCAAAAAACAAATTATACATTGTTCTGTTAGAGCTTGCAATACTAGTAATAATAGTAGTGGTAGTCATAGTACTAGAAGCATTAAAAGAAGCAGATTCAAGCAGTCTTTGAGCTGCTTGTGCATCTGTTAACCACGCAAAGATGCTTAGCCCAAATTTGGAGATTCTGTGGACCGAGCCCTGCTGGATGCAGCAAATGGTGCTGTGCCACCTCACTGTGTGTGGCATTTACCTGAGCCAAGTAAACCTCTGGTTAACTGCACATTAACAAAATATTGTCTTGGGATGAGTTGGTGGTGTGTGCTTCTTGGCAATCCTGGTGTACAGGTCTTATTTCTCAGTTTTTGCAGTTAAAGGGCTGAATGTGCGGAAATCTTTCTGCAACCCTGGTGCAATGGAACAGTCTGCAAATCCCTTTGTCTAGGACTGAGAAGAACTCCATGGAAGAAGTGTGCATTCAGAAGGAGAATGGTCTCATCCACACACAGAGGCCTGAAGCCTACCATAGATGTTGCTTCCCAATTGCCTCCTAGGAGTCAATGGAAGGAGCTATAGGCTAGGAGCACTGCCCAAGGAACCTTCCCCAGCTTATGTGGCTTCACTCCTTGCTCAGGACGGAGAAGCAAACCTAACTGCCATCTTTAGTTTCACCATTTCTGAGAGAAACGGAGAGGTGCACTTTGGATCCTTTGGTTGCTTAGGGTGATAGGTAGTTAGCTGGAATAGCGCTAAGCAACTCCAACATAAACTCACAACCTGGGTGGGGTAGGTGATATGTTTCCCTGATCATAGCCCCAGGGAGAAGAGAAGGTCAATCTCTTCATTGAATCTGCTTAAGAATTGAGGCCTGGATTGCAGAATGAGTTGTGCCTGAGACTTTCCTATAGGAATCAATGGATAGATGGATGAATGTTGTAGTGGCAAATTACCTTTGCATTTTCCAGACACAAGTTCACGTCAGGGTAAGTGTGCATTAAGAAAATGTTGTCTTAGGATGAGTTGGGGGAGTGTGCTTCTCGGCATTCCCGGTGCACAGGCGTTATTTCTCAGTCTTCACAGTTAAAGGGTTGAGTGTGAGGAAAACTCTCTGCAGCCCTGGTGCGGTGGAACACCCTGCAACTCCCTTTGTCTAGGACTGAGAAGAACTCTGGGGGAGAAGTTTGCAGTCACAAGTAGAATGCTCTGCTAAACAAACAAATGTCTGAAGCCTACCATAAGTGTTTCTTCTCACTTCCCTCCTGGAAGTGAATGGAATGGGCTATACACTAGTACCACTGCCAGAGAAATTTCCCCACCTTATTTGGCTTTGACCCTGCTTAGCACGGAGAAGCAAACCTAACTACACTCTTTAGGTTCTCCGTTTCTGAGCGAAACAGAGAGGTGCACTTTGGATCTCTCAGTAGCTTAGGGTCATAGGTAGTTAGGTGGCATACTGCTAAGCAAGCCCCAGAGAAATGCACAGCCTCGGTGGGGCAGGTGATGTGTTTTGTTGATAAATAGCCACAGAGAGAAGCAAAGCTCACTATCCTGAGTGAATCTGCTTCAGAATTGGGGCCTGGATTGCAGCATGAATTGTGCCTCAGACTTGCCTATAGGAATCAGAGAGTGGATGGATGAATGTCATTCTGCCACCTCACTGTTGCATTGGCCTGAGCCAAGCCCAGCTTAGGCTATGTGTGCATTAACAAAATGTTGTCTTGGGATGAGTTGGTTATGTGAGCTTCTTGGCATTCCCGATCCACAGGCCTTATATCTCGGTCTTTGCAGTTAAAGGGTTGAGTGCGTGGATTCCTCTGTGCAGCCCTGATTTGGTGGAACAGCCAGCAACTCACATTTGCTAAGACTGAGAAGAACTCCAGGGGAGAAGTGTGAATTAACACGGAGAATGGTCCATTCCAAAAACAGAGAAATGAAGACTACCATAAGTGTTGCTTACCAATTCCCTTCTAGGAGTGAATGAAAGGGGCTATATGATAGAACTACTGCCCAGGGAAGCTTCCCCAGCTTCTTCAGCTTTGCTTCCTGCTCAGCACAGAGAAACAAACCCACCTGAACTCTTCAGTTTCTCCATTTCTGAGAGAAACAGTAAGGTGCACTTTGGATCTCTTGGTTGCTTAGGGTAATAGGTAGTTAGCTGGCACAGTGCTAAGCAACTCCCAGAGAAATTTACAGGCTGTGTGGGACAGATGATGTGTTGGCTTGATCAATAGTCCAAGGGAGAAGCATAGCTCATTATGCTTAGTGAATCTGCTTAAAAATTGGGGCCTGGATTGCAGCATGATTTGTGCCTGAGAATCGATTATGAGAATCAGTGGAAGGATGGATGAATGTCGTTCCCACACCTCACTGTTGCATTTGACCGAGCCAAATACAGCTCATGCTAAGTGTACATTAATAAAATGCTGTCTTGGGATGAGTTGGTAGTGTGTGCTTCTCAGCATTCCCGGTCCACAGGCCTTATTTCTTGGTCTTTGCTATTAAAGGGCTGAGTGTGGGGAATCCTCTGTATTGCCCTGGTTTCATGGAACAGCCTGCAACTCCCTTTGTCTAGGACTGAAAAGAACTGCAGGGTAGAAGTGTGCATTCACAAGAAGAATGGTGTGCTCCATAAACAGAGGCCTGAAACCTACCATAAGTGTTGCTTCCCATTTCCCCCCTAGGAATGAATGGAAGGAGCTATACCCCAGTATGATTGCCCTGTGAAGCTTCTTCAGCTTTGCTCCCTGCTCAGCAAGGAGAGGCTAACCTAAGCGCACTTTTTAGTTTCTCCATTTCTGAGAGAAATGGTGAGGCACACTTTGGATCTCTTGGTTGCTTAAGGGGATAGGTATTTAGTTGGCATTGTGCTAACAAAACCCCAGAAAAATGCACAGTTTGGGTGGGGTAGGTAATGTGTTTGCCTGATCAATACACCGAGGAGAAGCGAAGCATAATATCCTGAGTGAATCTGTTTAAGAATTGGGGCTTGAATTGCAGCACAAGTTGTACCTGAGACTTGCCTATAGGAATCAATGGATGGATGCATGAATATCATTCTGCAACCTCACTGTTGCATTTGCCTGAGCCAAGTCCAGCTCAGGTTAAGTGTGCATCAACAAAATGTGGCCTTGGGATGAGTTGGTGGTGTGCACTTCTTGGCATTCCTGGTCCACAGGCCTTATTTCTTGGTCTTTGTGATTAAAGGGCTGAGTGCAAGGAATCCTCTGTGCAGCCCTGGTTTGGCGGAACAGTCTGCAATTTCCTTTTTCTAGGACTGAGAAGCACTCCAGGGAGAACTGTGCATTCGCAAGGAGAATGGTCTGCTCCACAAACAAAGGCCTGCAGCCTACCATAAGTGTTGCTTCCCAATTTCCTCCTAGGAGTGAATGAAAGGGGTTATGCATTAATAGCACTGCCCAGGGCAGCTTCCCAGCTCTTCGGGTTTGCTCCCTGCTGAGCATGGAGACCTAACTGCAGTCCTTAGTTTCTTCATTTCTGACAGAAATGAAGAGGTGCACTTTGGATCTCTCGGATGCTTAGTGTGATAGGTAGTTAGCTGGCACAGTGCTAAGCAACCCCCTAGAGAAATGTACAGCCTGGGTGGGGCAAGTGATGTGTTTCCCTGATTAATAGCCCCAGGGAGAAGTGAAGCTCAATGTCCTGAGTGAATTTGCTTAAGAATTGGGGCCTGCATTGCAGCATGAGTTGTGCCTGAGACTTGCCTATAGAAATCAATGGAAGAATGGATGAATGTTGTTCTGCCACCTAACTGCATTTCCCGAGCTAAATCCAGCTCAGACTAAGTGTGCATTAACCAAATGTTGTCTTGGGATGAGTTGGTGGTGTGTGTTTCTCGAATTCCCGTTCCACAAGCCTTATTTCTCGGTTTTCACGATTGAAAATCTGAGTGAAGGAATCCTCTGTGCATCCGTGGTTTGTGGGAACAGCCTGCAACTCCCTTTGTCTAGGACTGAGAAGAACTCCAGAGGAGAATTGTGCATTCACAAGGAAAATGGTGTGCTCCACAAACAGAGGCCTGAAGCCTACCATATGGAGTGCTTCCCAATACTCTCCTAGGAGTGAATGGAGGGGGTATATGCTTGTAGCACTGCCCTGGGAAACGTTCCCAGTTTTGACAGCTTTGTTCCCTGCTCAGCATGGAGAAGAAAACCTAACCACACTATTTAGTTTCTCCATTTCTGAGAGAAATGGTGACACGCACTTTGGATCTCTGGGTTGATTAGGTTGATAGGTAGTTAGGTGGCATAGTGCTAAAAAAAAAAACCCAGAGAAATGCACATCGTCAGAGGTGCAGGAGATGTGTTTCCCTCATCAATAGCCCCAGGGTGAAGTGAAGCTCAATGTCCTGAGTGATTCTGCTTAAGAATTGGGGCATGGATAGCAACATCAGTTGTGCCTGAGACTTGCCTATAGGAATCCATGGAAGAATGGATGAATGTCTTTCTGCCAGCTAACTGTTGTATTTGTCCGAGCCCAGTCCAACTCAGGCTAAATGTGCATTAACAAAATGTTGTCTTCGGATGAGTTGGTGGTGTGTGCTTTTCAGCATTCCCATTCCACAGGCCTTATTTCTTGATCTTTGCAGTTAAAGGACAGAGTGTGTGGAATCCTCTGTGCAGCCCTGACTTGGTGGAACATCCTGCAACTCCGTTTGTCTAGGACTGAGAAGACCTGTAGGGGAGAAGTGTGCATTCACAAGGAGAATAGTGTACACCACAAACAGAGGCCTGAAGCCTACCATAAGTGTTGCTTCCAAATTCCCTCCTAGGAGTGAAGGGAAGGGGCTGTACGATAATAGCACAACACAGGGAAGCTTCCCCAGCTTATTTGACTTTGCTCCTTGCTCAGCACGGAGACACAAATGTAACTGCATTCTTTACCTTGTCCGTTTCTCTAAGATCTCTTTGGATCTCTCCGTTGCTTAGGGTGATAGGTAGTTAGCTGACAAACTGCTAAGCAAGCCCCAGAGAAATTCACAGCCTGGGTGGGGCAGGTGACATGTTTCACAGATCATAGTCAGGGGGAGAAGGGAAGCTCAATATCCTGAGTAAATCCGGTTAAAACTTTTGGCCTGGATTGCAGCATGAGATGTGCCTGAACCTTGCCTATAGGAATCAATGGATTGATGGGTGAATGTCTTTCTGCCAGCTCACTGTTGCATTTCCTGGAGCCATGTCCAGCTCAGGCTAAGTGTGCATGAACCAAATGTTGTCGTGGAATGAGTTGGTGGTGTGTGTGTCTCAGAATTCCCAGTCCACGGGCCTTATTTCTTGGTCTGTGAGGCTAAAGGGCTGAGTGCACAAATCCTCTGTGCAGCCCTGGTTTGGGGAAACAGCATGCAACTCCCTTTGTCTTGGACTGAGAAGAAGTCCAGGGCAGATGTGTGCGTTCACAAGGAGAATGGTCTGCTCCAGAACCAGAGGCCTGAAGCCTGCCATAAGTGTGGCTTCCCAATTCTGATCTAGGAGTCAATAGAGGGGGATATATGCTAGTACCGCTGCCCAGGAAAGCTTCACCAGCTTCTTCAGCTTTTATTCCTGCTCAGGATTGAGAAGCAAACCGAATGGCACTCTTCAGTTTCTCCATTTCTGAGAGAAACAGAGAGGCACACTTTGGATCTCTTGGTTGCTTAGGGTGATAGGTAAGTAGCTGGCATAGTGCTAAGCAAGCCACAGAGAAATGCACAGCCTCGGTGGGGCAGGTGGTGTGTTTCCCTCATCATAGCCCCAGGGAGAAGCGAAGCTCAGTGTCCTCAGTGTATCTGCTTACATCTTGGAGCCAGGATTGCAGCCTGAGTTGTGCCTGAGACTTGGCTATAGGAATCCATGGATGGTTGGATGAATGTCTTTCTGCCAGCTTACTGTTGCATTTACCTGAGCCAAGTCAAGCTCAGGCTAAGTGTGCATTAACAAAATGTTGTCTTGGGGTGAGTTTGTGGTGTGTTCTTGTTGACATTCCCGGTCCACAGGCTGATTTCTCGGTCTTTGCAGTTCAAGGGCTGAGGGTGGTGAATACTCTGTGCAGCTCTAGCTTGGTGGAAGAGTCTGCAACTGCCTTTGTGCAGGACTGAGAAGAATTCCAGGGGAGAAGTGTGCGTTCACAAGGAGAAAGGTCTGCTTCACAGAAAGAGGCCTGCAGGCTACCATAAGTGATGCTTCCCAATTTCCTACTATGAGTGAATGAAAGGGGCTATACACTAGTACGACTGCCCAGGTAAGCTTCCCCAGCTTCTTTGGCTTTGTTCCCTGTTCAGCAAGGAGGAAAAAAACTCAAGGCACTCTTTAGTTTCTCTATTTCTGAGAGTAAGGGAAATGTGCTCTTTGGATATCTTGGTTGCTTAAGGTGATAGGTAAATTAGATGGAATAGTGCTAAGCAACCCCCAGAGGAATTCACAGCCTGGGTGAGACAGGTGATGTGTTTCCCTGATCATAGTCAGGGGTAGAAGGGAAGCTCAACATCCTGAGTAAATCTGCTTATAATTTGGGGCTTGGATTGCAGCATGAGTTGTGCCAGATACTTGCCTATAGGAATCAATGGATGGAATGATGAATGTTGTTCTGCCAACTCACTGTTGCATTTCCCTGAGCGAAGTCCAGCTCAGGCTAAGGGTGCATTATCCAAATGTTCTCTTGGGATGAATTGCTGGTGTGTGTTTCTCCGCATTGCCACTCCAAGGCCTTATTTCTCTGTCTTTGCAGTTCCAGGGATGAGAGAATGCGAGACGAGCACTTTGGATCTCTTGGTTGCTTAGGGTGATAGATAAGTTCGCTGGCATAGTGCTAAGCAAGCCCCAGAGAAATTCACAGCCTGGGTGGGGCAGATGATTTTTTTCCCTGATCATAGTGAGGGGGAGAAGGGAAGCTCAATTTCCTGAGAAATCTGGTTAAAACTTTTGGCTTTGATTGCAGCATGAGATGTGCCTGAGCCTTGCCTATATGAATCCATGGAAGGAGGGATGAATGTCTTTCTGCCAGCTCAGTTTCATTTGCTCGAGCCAAGTCCAGCTCAGACTAAGTGCGCATTAACCAAATGTTGTCTTGGGACAAGTTGGTGGTGTGTGCTTCTCGGAATTCCAGGTGCACAGGCCTTATTTCTCTCTCTTTGCTGTTGAATGCCTGAGTGCAGGGAATCATCTGTGAAGTCCTGATATGGGGGAACAGCCTGCAACTCCCTTTGTCTAGGACTGAGAAGAACTCCAGGGGAGAAGTGTGCATTCACAAGGAGAATGGTCTGCTCCACAGAGGCCAAAAGCCTACCAAAAATGTGTCTTCCCAATTCCGCCATAGTAGTGAATGCAGGGGGATACAAGCTAGTACCATTGCCCAGAGAAGCTTGCCCAGCTTCTTCAGCCTTGCTACCTACTCAGGATGTAGAAGCAGACCTAAACGCACTCTTTAGTTCCTCCGTTTCTGAAAGTGAGATGTGCCCTTTGGATCTCTCGGTTGCTTAGGGTGATAGGTAAGTTAGCTGGAATAGTGCTAAGCAAGCCCAGGAGAAATTCACAGCCTGGGTGGGGCAGGTGATGTGTTTCCCTGATCATAGTCAGGGGGAGAAGGTAAGTTCAACATCCTGAGTAAATCGCATTAAAATTTGGGGAATGGTTTGCAGCATGAGTTGTGCCTGAGCCTTGCCTAAAGGAATCAATGCATTCATGGATGAATGTCTTCCTGCTAGCTCACTGTGGCATTTGTCCAAGCGAAGTCCAGCTCAGGCTAAGTGTGCATTAACCAAATGTTTTCTTGTGATAAGCTGGTGGTGTGTGTTTCTCAGAATTCCCGGTCCACAGGTCTTATTTATCGGTTTTTAAGGTTAAACGTCTGAGTGCAGGAATCCTCTGTGCAGCCGTGGTTTGGGGGAACAGCCTGCAACTCCCTTTGTCTAGGGCTGAGAAGAACTCTAGAGGAGAAGTGTGCATTCACAAGGAGAATGGTCTGCTGCACAGAGGCCTGAAGGCTACCATAAATGTGGCTTCCCAATTCCGCCCTAGGAGTGAATGGATGGGGATACACACTAGTACCACTACCCTGGGAAGCTTGCCCAGCTTCTTTGGCTTTGCTTTCCACTCAGGATGGAGAAGCAAGCCGAACCACACTCTTTAGTTTCCCTGTTTCTGAGAGAAAGGAAAAAGCACCGTTTCGATCTCTCGGTTGCTTAGGGTGATAGGTAAGTTAGATGGAAGAGTGCTAAGCAATCGCCGGAGAAATTCACAGCCTGGATGAGGCAGGTGATGTGTTTCCCTGATCATAGCCCTGGGGAGAAGTGAAGCTCAATGTCCTGAGGGAATCTGCTTAAGAATTGGGGCCTGGTAAGCCGGGCGTGGTGGCGCACACCTTTAATCCCAGCACCCGGGAGGCTGAGGTAGGCGGAGCGTTGTGAGTTCGAGGCTGGCTTGGGCTACAACGCGAGCACAAGGCCGACCTGAGCTACGTAGTGCGACCCTGCCTCAAAAAACTAGGGCCGGGAGTTTGGCTCAGTGGCTTAAGTGCCTGCCTGGCAGGCGCGCGGTGCGATCCCCGGTGCCGCAAAACAAAAAACAAAAAACAAAAAACAAAAAAAACAAAAAACAAAAAAAAAAAAGAATTGGGGCCTGCATTGCAGCATGATTTGAGCCTGAGTCTTGCCTATAGGAATCAAAGGAATGATGGTTGAATGTGGTTCTGCCACCCCACTGTTGCACTTTCCCGAGCCCAGTCCAGCTCAGGTTAAGTGTGCATTAACAAAATGTTGTCTTGGGATGAGTTTGTGGTGTGTGCTTCTTGGCATTCTGGGTCCACAGGCCTTATTTCTTGGTCTTTGCGATTAAATGGCTGAGGGCAGTGAATCCTCTGTGCAGTGCAGCCCTGGTATGGCAGAAAACCCTGGAACTGCCATTGTGGAGGACTGAGAAGAACTCCAGGGGAGAAGTGGGCATTCACAAGGAGAAAGGCCTCCTCCACAAGCAGAGGCCTGCAGGCTACCATAAGTGATGCTTCGCAATTCACTACTAGGAGTGAATGGAATGGGGTGTACGCTAGTACCACTGCCTAGGGAAGCTTCCCCTGCTTATTTGGCTTTGCTCTCTGCTCAGCATGGAGAAGCATACCTACCACACGCTTTAGTTTCTCCGTTTTTGAGAGAAACGGAGAGGTGCACTTTGGATCTCTCAGTTGCTTAGGTTGATAGGTAGTTGGCTGAAATGGTGCTAAGGAACCCCCCCTCAAGAAATTCACAACCTGGGTGGCACAGGTTATGTGTTTCCCTGATCATAACCCAGGGGAGAAGCGAGGCTCAGTGTCCTCAGTGAATCTGCTTAAGAATTGGGGCCTACATTGCAGCATGAGTTGTGCCTGAGACTTGCCTATAGGAATAAATGGATGCATTGATGAATGTTGTTTTGCCACATCACTGTTGCATTTGCCAGAGCCCAGTCCAGCTCAGGCTAAATGTGCATTAACAAAATGTTGTCTTGGGATGAGTTTGTGGTGTGTGCTTCTTGGCATTCTGGGTCCACAGGCCTTATTTTTCGGTCTTTGCGTTTAAATGTTTGAGGGCAGCGAATCCTCTGTGCAGCCCTGGTTTGGTGGAAAAGCCTGCAACTGTCATTGTGTAGGACTGAAAAGAACTCGAGAGGAGAAGTGTGCATTCACAAGGAGAAAGGTCTGCTCCACAAAGAGAGGCCTGCAGGGTACCACAAGTGTTGCTTCGCAATTTCCTACTAAGAGTGAAAGGATGGAGTATACGCTAGTACCACTGCCTAGGGAAGCTTCCCATACTTATTCGGCTTTGTTCCCTGCTCAACATGGAGAAGAACACCTAACCATACTCTTTAGTTTCTCCATTTCTGAGAGAAACGGAGAGGCGCACTTTGTATCTCTACGTTCCTTAGGCTGATAGGTAGGTGACTGCAATAGTGCTAAGCAATGCCCCCGAGAAATTCACTACCTGGGTGGTGCAGGTAATGTGTTTCCCTGATCATAGCTCCGGGGAGGAGTGAAACTCAATGTCCTGAGTGAATCTGCTTCTAATTGGGGCCTGCATTGCATCATGAGTTGAGCCTGAGACTTGCGCATAGGAATCAATCGATGGATGGATGAATGTCATCCTGCCACCCCACTGTTTCATTTGCCTTAGCCCATTCCAGCTCAGGCTAAGCGTGCATTAACAAAATGTTGTCTTGGGATGAGTTGGTGGTGTTTGCTTCTCGGTATTCCCGGTCCACAGGCCTTAATTCTCAGTCTTTGCATTTAAATAGCTGAGTGCAGTGAATACTCTGTGCAGCCCTGGTGTGCTAGGAAAGCTTGCAACTCCCATTGTGTAGGACTGAGAACTCCAGGGGAGAAGTGTGCATTCACAAGGAGAAAGGGCTCCTCCACAAACAGAGGCCTGCAGCCTACTGTAACTGTTGCTTCCCAGTTCCCTCCTAGGAGTGAATGGAGCAGGGTATGCGCTAGTACCACTGCCTAGGCAAGCTTCACCTGGTTATTCGGTTTTGCTCCCTGCTCTGCATGAGAAGCAAACCTGTAGTTTCTCCGTTTCTGAGAGAAATGGAGAGGTGCACTTTGGATCTTTTGGTTGCTTAGTTTGACAGTTAGTTGGCTGGAATAGTGCTAAGCAATGCCCCCCCCCAATAAATTCAGCACTTGGGTGGGTCAGGTTATGTGTTTCCCTGATCATAGCCCCCAGGAGAAGTGAAGGTCAGTGTTCTGAGTGAATCTGCTTAAGAATTAGGGACTGCATTGCAGGATGACTTGTGCCTGAGACTTGCCTATAGGAATCAATGGATAGATGGATGAATGGCGTGCTGCCACTCAACTGTTGCATTTGCCGGAGCCCAGTCCAGCTCAGGCTAAGTGTGCACGAACAAAATGTTATTTGGGATGAGTTGATGGTGTGTGCTTCTCGGCATTCCTGGTCCATAGGCCTTATTTCTCGGTCTTTGCATTTAAATGGCTGAAGGCTAGGAATACTCTGTGTAGCCGTGTTTTGGTGGAAAACCCTGCAACTCTCTTGGTGTAGGACTCACAAGAACTTCAGGGGAGAAGTGAGTATTCACAAGGAGAAAGGTCTACTCCACAAAAAGGGGCCTCCACCCGACCATAAGTGTTGGTTCTCAATTACCTGGTAGAAGTGAATGGAAGGGGTATACTATAGTACCACTGCCTAGGAAAGCTTCCCCTGCTTATTCAGCTTTCCTCCCTGCTCAGCATGGAGAATCAAACCAAGCCACACTCTTTAGTTTCACCGTTTCTGAGAGAAACGGAGAGGCACACTTACGATCTCTAGGTTCTTTAGGGTGATAGGTAGTTGGCTGGAACACTGCTAAGCAATCCCCTCAGGAAATTTAGCACCTGGGTGCGGTAGGTTTTGTGTTATCAAGATCATAGCCCTTTGGAGAAGTGCAGCTCAGTGTCCTCAGTGAATCTGCTTAAGAACTGGGGCCTGCATTGCAGCTTGAGTTGTGCCTGAGACTTGCCTATAGTAATCAATGGATGGATCAATGAATGTCGAGTTCTGCCACCTCACTGTTGCGTTTACCAGAAACCAGTCCAGCTCAGGCTAAATGTGCATTAGCAAAATGTTGTCTTGGGATGAGATTATGCTGTGTGCCTCTCGGCATTCTCGATCTACAGGCCTTATTTCTTGGTCTTTATGGTTAAAGGGCTGAGTGCAGTGAATCCTCTGTGCAGCCCTGGTTTGCTGGAATACCCTGTAACTCCCTTTGTGAAGGACGAAGAAGAACTCCAGGGGAGCGTGTGCTTTCACTAAGAGAAAAGTCTGCTCCACTAACAGAGGCCTGCAGCATACATAAGTGTTGCTCCCCAATTCCCTCCTAGGAGTCATTAAAATGCGGTAAACACTAGTACAACTTTGCAGAGAAGCTTCCTGACCTTATTCAGTTTTGCTACCTTTTCAGAACGGAGTAACAAACCTAACTGCACTCTTTAGTTTCTCAGTTTCTGAGAGAAAAGGAGAGGCGGGCTTGGAATCTCTCCATTACTTAGAATGATAATTTGTTGGCTGGCATACTGCTGAGAAACACCCCAGAAAGTCACCACCTAAATGGGGGAAGTTATGTGGTTCCCTGATCATAGCCCCAGGGAGAAGCAAAGCTCAATGTCCTGAGTGAATCTGCTTCAGAATTGGGCCCTGCATTGCAGCATGAGTTGAACCTGAGACTTGCCTATAGCCATCAATGGATGGATGGATGAATGTCGTTCTGCCACCCAACTGTTACATTTGACCAAGTCCAGTCCAGCTCAGGCTAACTGTGCATTAACAAAATGTTGTCTTGGGATGAGTTGGTGGTGTGTGCTTCTTGGCATTCTGGGTCCACAGGCCTTATTTCCCAGTCTTAGCTTTTAAAGGGCTGAGGGTGGTGAATCCTCTGTGCAGCCCTGGTTTGGTGGAATACCTTGGAACTCCCTTGCTGTAGAACTGAGAAGAACTCCAGGGAAGAAGTGGGCATTCACAAGGAGAAAGTTCTGTTCCACAAACACAGGCCTGCAGCCGTTCATAATTGTTGCTCCCTAATTTACTCCTAGGAGTCAATGGAACGGGGTATGTGCTAGTACAAGTTCCCAAAGCAGCTTCCTCTGCTTATTCAGTTTTGCTCCCTGCTCAGCATGGAGAAGGAAACCTCACCGCACTCTTTAGTTTCTCAGTTTCTGAGACAAATAAAGAGGCACACTTTGGATTTCCCGGTTGCTTAGAATGATAATGTGTTGGCTGTCGTAGGGCTGAGCAACCTCCCAGAGAAATTCACCATCTAGGTGGCTAGAAATTCACCAGCTATGTGTTTCCCTGATCGGAGCCCCAGGGAGAAGGGAAGCTCAGTGTTCTGTGTGAATCTCCTTCAGAATTGGGGCCTACAATGCAGCATGAGCTGAGTCTGAGACTTGCCTACAAGAATCAATGGATGGATGAATCAGTGTCGTTCTGTCACCCTACTGTTGCATTTCGCCAAGCCCATTTCAGCTCAGGCTAAATGTGCATTAACAAAATATTGTCTTGGGTTGAGTTTGTACTGTGTGCTTCTCAGCATTCCTGGTACACAGGCCTTATTTCTCGGGCTTTGCAGTTAGAGGGTAGAGGGCGGAGAATCCTCCATACAGCCCCGGTTTGGTGGAAAAGCCTGCAACTCCCGTTCTGTAGGACTGAGAAGAACTCCAAGGGAGAAATGTGCATTCACAAGGAGAAAGGTCTCCTCCACAAACACAGCCCTGCAACGTAGCATAACTGTTGCTTCCCAATTCCCACCTAGGAGTGAATGAAATGGTGTATACTCTAGTACCACTGCCTAGGAAAGCTTCCCCTGCTTGTTCAGCTTTGCTCCTGCTCAGCACGGAGAAGAAATTCTAACAACACTCTTAGTTTCTCCGTTTCAGAGAGAAACGGAGAGGCACACTTTGGATCTCTTGGTTGCTTACAATGATGATTTGTTGGCTAGCATACTACTAAGCAACTTCTGTGTGAAAGGTTATGTGTTTCACTGATCATAGACCCGGGAGAAGCGAAGCTCAGTGTGCTGAGTGAATCTGCTTAAGAATTGGGGCCTGAATTGCAGCATGCTTTGTGCCTGAGACTTGCCTATAGGAATCAACGGATGGATGAGTAAATGTCATTCTCCCACCTCACCTCTGCAATGCCTGATTCCAGACCAGCTCAGGATAAGTGTGCATTAACAAAATGTTGTCTTGGGGTGAGGTGATGGTGTGTGCTTGTCGACATTCCCGGTTCATAGGCCTTATTTCTTGGTCTTTATGTTTAATTTGCTGAAGGCTCCAAATCCTCTGTGCAGCCCTGGTTTTGTGGAAAAGCCTGCAACTCCCTTTGTGCAGAACTGAGAAGAACTCCAGGGGAGAAGTGTGCATTCGCAAGGAGAAACATGTCCTCCAGAAACAGAAGCCTGCAGCCTACAGTAAGTGTTGCTTCAAATTTCCCTCCTAGGAGTGAATGGAATGGGGTATACCCAAGTACCACTGCCTCAGGAAGCTTCCCCTGCTTATTTGGCTTTGCTCCCTGCGCAGCATAGAGAAGCATACCTGCCACACGCTTTAGTTTCTCCGTTTCTGAGAGAAACTGAGAGGTGCACTTTGGATCTCTCGCTTGCTTAAGGTGATAGGTAGTTGGCCAGAATACTACTAAGAAACACCCCCCAGCCGAGAAATGCACCACCAGGATGGGGCAGGTTGTGTGTTTCCCTGATCATAGCCCTGGGGAGAAACAAAGCTCAGTGTCCTGAGTGAATCTGCTTAAGAATTGTGGACTGCATTGCAGCATGAGTTGTGTCAGAGACTTGCCTATAGGAATCAATGCATGGATGGATAAATGTCATTCTGCTACCCCATTGTTGCATTTGTCCGAGCCCACTCCAGTTCACACTAAGTGTGCATTTACAAAATGTTGTCTTGGGTTGAGTTGGTTGTGTGTGCTTCTCGGCATTTCCGTTTCACAGGCCTTGTTTCTCTTTCTTTGTGTTTAAATGGCTGAGGGCGGCGAATCCTCTGTGCAGCCCTGGTTTGGTGGAAAAGCATAACACTGTTGTGTAGGACTGAGATGAACTCCAGTGGAGTTGTGCGCCTTCACAAGGAGAAAGGTGTCCTACACAAACAGAGGCCTGCATCCTACCGTAAGTATTGCTTCCCAATTCTGTCCTGGAGTGAATGGAATGGCCTATTCGCTAGTACCACTGCCTTGGGAAGCTCCCCCTGCTTATTCGGCTTTGCTCCCTGCTCAGCATGGAGAAGCAAACCTAACTGCACTCTTTAGTTTCTCCGTTTCTGGGAGAAACAGAAAAGCGCACTTTGGATCTCTTGGTTGCTTAGGGTGACATGTAGATGACTGGAGTACTGCTAAGAAACTCACGCCCTGAAAAATTCACCACCTGAGTGGGGCAGGTTATGTGTTTCCCTGATCATAGCCCTGGGGAAAAGTGAAGCTCAGTGTCCTGAGTGAATCTGCTTAAAAATTGGTGCCAGCATTGCAGCATGAGTTGTGGCTGAGACGTACCTATAGGAATCCTTGGATTGATGGATGAATGTCGGTCTGCCACCTCATTGGTTCATTTACCTGAGCCCAGTCCAGCTGAGGCTAAATGTGCATTAACAAAATGTTGTCTTGGGATGAGTTTGTAGTGTGTGCTTCTCAGCATTCCCGGTCCACAGGCCTTATTTCTTGGTCTTTGTGGTTAAAGGACTGAGGGCAGCAAATCCTCTGTGCAGCCCTGGTTTCATGGAATACCCTGTAACTCACTTGGTTTAGAATGGAGAAGAACTCCAGGGCAGAAGTGCGCTTTCACAAGGAAAGAAGTCTGCTCCACCAACAGAGGCCTGCAGCATACCATAAGTGTTGCTTCCCAGTTGCCTCCTACCAGCAAATGGTAGGGGGTGTAGGCTAGTACAACTTCCCAGAGAAGCTTCCCCTGCTTTTTCGGGTTTGCTCCCTGCTCAGCTCAGAGAAGCAATCTTAACCGCCTTGCTTAGTTTCTCCAATTCCAAGAGAAACAGAGAGGCACATTTTGGATCTCTTATTTTCTTGGATTGATAATTTGTTGACTGGCCTAATGCTGAGCAACCCCCCAGAGAAATTCACCACCTAGGTGGGGTAAGCTATGTGTTTCCCTGATCATAGCCCCAGGAACAAGTGAAGCTCAATGTCCTGAGCGAATCTGCTTAAGATTTGGGGCCTGCATTGCAGCATGAGTTGAGCCTGAGACTTGCCTATAGGAATCAATGGATGGATGGATAAATGTCGTTCTGCCACCCCACTGTTGCATTTGCCCAAGCCCAGTCCAGCTCAGGCTGTGTGCATTAACAAAATGTTGTCTTGGTATGAGTTTGTGGTGTGTGCTTCTTGGCATTCCCAGTCCACAGGTCTTATTTTTCAGTCTTTGCGTTCAAATGACTGAGGGCGGCATATCCTCTCTGCAGCCCTGGTTTGGTGGAAAAGCCTGCAACTCCCGTTGTGTAGGACTGAGAAGAATTCCAGAGGAGAAGTGTGCATTCAAAGGAGATAGTTCTCCTCCACAAAAAGTGGCCTGACGCCTACCATATGTGTTGGTTCCCAGGTCCATCCTAGGAGTCAATGGAACGGGGTATAGGCTAGTACCACTCCCTAGGGAAGCTTCCTCTGCTTGTTGGCCTTTACTCCCTGCTCAGCACAGAGAGGCAAACCTAACTGCACTCTTTAGTTTCTCCGTTTCTGAGAGAAACGGAGAGGTGCACTTTGGATCTCTCAGTTGCTTAGGGTGATAGGTAGTTGGTTGGAATAGTGCTAATCAACCCTCCTGAGTAATTCACCACCTGAGTGGGGCAGGTTATGTGTTTTCCTGATCATAGCCCCGGGGAGAAGTGAACCTCAGTGTCCTGAGTGAATCTGCTTAAGAATTGGGGCCTACATTGCAGCATGAGTTGAGCCTGAAACTGGCCTATAGGAATTATCTTAGTTACTTTTTGCTCGTTGCCGAGACAAAATACCTGATGCCCAAAGTTAGGGAAGGAAAGGTTTATTCTTACAGTTTCTTGCGAGTTTCAGTCCACTAGTTGGCTCCAAGTCAGCATGGTGGGGCAGGGTTGCCTTTCACGGAAGCCACCAGCAGCAAGGCACGCAGGTGAGTTAGAGAGAGAGGGTGCAAGCACGGAAGTGCAAGAGGAAGTCCCACCTTCCCTTACATTGTATGTCGGCTCCACCCCTGGGCGGGCACAGCACTCACATTGCCGGACAACAATCCAATAACTCAGCCGCTAAAAAATTATATGAGGACTTGGGGGTACATAGCATATTACCCAACACAAGAATCAATGGATGGATGGATGAATGTCATTCTGCCACCTCACTGTTGCATTTACCAGAGCCCAGTCCAGCTCAGGCGAAATGTGCATTGCCAAATGTTGTCCTGGGATGAGTTTGTGGTGTGTGCTTCACGGGATTCCTGGTCCAAAGGCCTTATTTCTCCGTTTTGTCGGTTAAAGGGTTGAGGGAGGCGAATTTTCTCTGCAGCCCTGGTTTAGTGGAATAGCATGGAACACCCTTGGTGTAGGACTGAGAAGAACTCCAGGGGAGAAGTGTGCATTCACAAGGAGAAAGGTCTGCTCCACAAAGAGAGGCCTGAAGCCTAACATAAGTGTTGCTTTCCAATTCCTCCTAGGAGTGAACGGTATGGGGTATACCCTAGTAAAATGTTCCAGAGAAACTTCCCCTGCTAATTCGGTTTTGCTCCCTGCTGAGCAGGGAGAGAAAAACCTAACCGCACTCTTTAGTTTCCCAGTTTCTGACAGAAACGGGGAGGTACACTTTGGCTCTCTCAGTTGCTTAGAATGAAAATTTGTTGGCTGGCATGATGCTGAGCAACCCCTGACAGAAACTCACCACCTAGGTTGGGCAAGTTATGTGTTTCCCTTATCATAGCCTGGGGAGAAGCGAAGCTCAATGTCCTGAGTGAATCTGCTTCAGAATTGGGGCCTGCATTGCAGCATGAGTTGATTCTGAGACTTGCCTATAGGAATCCATGGATGGATGAATGAATGTCATTCTGTCACCCCACTGTTGCATTTGTCCGAGGCCAGTAAAGCTCAGGATAAGTGTGCATTAACAAAATGTTGTCTTGGGATGAGTGGGTGGTGTGTGCTTATCAACATTCCTGATCCATACGTCTTAATTCTTGGTCTTTGCATTTAAATGACTGAGTGCAGCAAATTCTCTGTGCAGCCCTGGTTTGGCGGAAAAGCCTGTAGCTCTCCTTGTGCAGGACTGAGAAAAACGCCAGGGGAGAAGTGTGCATTCACAAGGAGAAAGTTCTCCTCCACAAACAGTGGCCTGCAGCCTACTGTAAGTGTTGCTTCTCAATTCGCTCCTACAACTGAATGGAACGGGATATACGCTAGTACCACAGCCTAGGGAAGCTTGACCTGCTTATTCGGTTGTGCTCCTCTGCTCTGCACGGAGAAGCAATAGTAACCACACTCATCAGTTTCTCCGATTCTGAGAGAAACAGAGAGGCGCACTTTGGATCTCTTGGTTGCTTACGGTGGGAGGTAGTTGGCTGGAATGGTGATAAGCAACCCCCACCGAGAAATTCACTACTGGGGTGGGGCAGGTAATGTGTTTCCCTGATCATAGCCTAGGGAGAAGCGAAACTCAAAGTCCTGAATGAATCTGCTACAGAATTGGGGCCTGCATTGCAGCATGAGTTGCCTCTGGGACTTACCTATAGGAATCAAGGGATGGATCAATGAATGTCATTCTGCCACCCCACTGTTGCATTTACCTGAGCCCAGTCCAGCACAGGCTAAATGTGCATTAACAAAATGTTGTCTTCGGTTGAGTTTGTGGTGTGCACTTCTCTGCATTCCAGGTCCACAGGACTTACTTCTCTGTCCTGGTGGTTAAAGGACTGAGGGTGGTGAATCCTCTGTGCAGCTGAGGTTTGGTGGAAACACTTGCATCTCACGTTGGGTAGGACTGAGAAGAATTCCAGGGGAGTAGTGTGCATTCACAAGGAGAAAGGTCTGCAAAACAAACAGAGGTCTACAGCCTACTGTAAGTGTGGATTCCCAATTCCCTCCTAGGAGTGAATGAAACTGGGTGTATACTAGTATCACTGCCTAGGGAATCTTCCCCTACTTATTCGTCTTTGTTCCCAGCTCAGCATGGAAAAGCAAACCTAACTGCACTCTATAATTTCTCCATTTCTGAGAGAAACAGAGAGGCACACTTTGGATCTCTCGGTTGTTTACGGTGAGAAGTAGTTGGCTGGAATACTGATAAGGAACCCCCACAAGAAATTCACCACCTGAGTGGGACAGGTTATGAGTTTCCCTGATCATATCCTCGGGGAGAAGCAAAGCTCAATGTCATGAGTGAATCTGCTTCAGAAATGGGACCTGCATTACAGCATGAGTTGTGCCTGGCACTTGCCAATAGGAATCAATGGATGGATGGATGAATATCGTTCTGAAACCTCACTATTGCATTTACCCGAGACCAGTACAGCTCAAGCTAAATGTGGATTTAAAAAATGCAGTCTTGTGATGAGTTGCTGGTGTGTGCTTCTCGACATTCCCGATCTGCAGGATTTATGCACAGACTTTGCGTTTAAATGGCTGAGGTCAGGGCCGGGAGTTTGGCTCAGCAGCTTAAGTGCCTGTCTGGCAGGCGCGAGGCTGTGAGTTCAATCCCTGGTACCGCAAAAAAAAAAAAAAAAAAAAAAAAAAAAAAAAAAAAAAAAAAAATGGCTGAGGTCGGCGAATCCTCTGTGCAACACTGGATTAGTGAAATAACCTGCAACTCCATTTGTGTAGGACTGAGAAAAACTACAGGGCAGAACTGTGCATTCACAGGGAGAAATGTCAGCTCCATAAAGAGAGGCCTGCAGCCTACCACAAGTGTTTCTTCCCAATTCTATCACAGGAACCAGTGAAACGCAGTATACGCTTGTACCACTTCATAGGGAAGCTTACCCTGCTTATTGGGCTTTGCTCCTTGCTAAGCACGGAGAAGCAAACCTAACCGAACTCTTTAGTTTCACTGTTTCTGAGAGAAACGGAGAGGCTCACTTTGAATCTCTTGGTAGCTTAGAGTGACACGTAGTTGGCTAGAATAGTGTTAAGGAACACCACCTAGAAATTCACATTTTGGGTGGGGCAGGCTATGTGTTTCCCTGATCATAGTCCTGGGGAAAAGCCAATCACCATGTCCTGAGTGAATCTACTTAAGAAATGGGGCCTGCATTGCAGCTTGAGTTGTGCCTGAGACTTGCCTATAGGAATCAATGCATGGATGGATAAATGTCGTTCTCCCACCTGACTGCTGCATTTGCCCGACCCCATTACATCTCAATCTAAGTGTGCATTAAGAAAACGTTGTCTTGGGATGAGTCGGTGGTGTGTGATTGTCGACATTCCCGGTGCACAGGATAATTTCTCGGTCTTTGCGCTTAAAGGACTGAGGGCGGCGACTCCTCTGTGCAGCCCTCGCTTGTTGGAAGACTCTGCAAGTCCCTTTGTGCAGGACTGAGAAGAACTCCAGGGGAGAAGTGGGCATTCACAAGGATAAAGGTGTACTCCACCAAGAGAGGCCTGTAGCCTAACATCAGTCCTGCTTCCCAATTTTCTTCTAGGAGTGAATGGAAGGCGCTATAGGCTAATAGCACTCCCCGGGGGAGCTTTCCTAGCTCATTTGACTTTGCTCCCTGCTCTGAATGGAGAAGAAAACCTAAACGCCGTCAATAGTTTCTCCGTTATGGAGAGGTGCGCTTTGGATCTCTCCATTCCGTAGGGTCATGGGTAGTTGGATGGCAGTGCTCAGCAACCCCCTAGAGAATTTCACCGACTGGATGGGGCAGCTTATGTGTTAGAATGAGCATAGAACCAGGGAGAAGAAAACCTCAATGTCTTGAGTCAATCTACTTAACAAATGGGGCCTGAATTGCAGCTTGAGTGGTGCATGAGACTTGCTTATAGGAATCAACGCATGGATGAATAAATGTCGTTCTCCCACCTCACTGTTGCATTTGCCCAAGCCCATTCGAGCTCAGGCTAAGTGTGCCAAAACAAAAGTTTGTTGTGGGATGAGTTGGTGGTGTGTGAGTGTGGACATACCAGGTCCACAGGCTGATTTCTCGGTCTTGGCGGTTAAAAGGCTGAGGGTGTCGAATATTCTGCCCAGCCCTGGCTTGGTGGAATAGTCTGCAACTGCCTTTGTGTAGGACTGAGAAGAACTCCAGGGTAGAAGTGTGCATGCACAAGGAGAAAGGTATGCTAAACAAAGAGAGGCCTGCAGCCTTCCGTCAGTGTTGCTTCCCAGTTTCCTCCTATGTGTGAGTCTAAGGGGCCATATGCTAATACCACTGCCCAGAGAAGCTTCCCCAGCTCATTCTGCTTTGCTCCCTGCTCAGCATGGAGAAGTAAACCAAACTGCACTCGCTAGGTTCTCCAATTCTGAGAGAAACGGAGAGGCACCCTTTGGATCTCTAGGTTCCTTACGGTCATGTGCAGTTAGCTGGTAGTGCTAAGCAACCCCCTAGAGAAATTCACCACCTGAGTGAGGCAGGTTATCTTTTTCCCTGATCATACACATGGGGAAAAGCAAAGGTCCATGTCCTGAGGGCATCCCCTTAAGAAAGGAGGCCTGCAATGCAGCTTGAGTCGTGCCTGAGACTTGCGATAGGAATCAATGCACGGATGGATAAATGTCATTTTCGCACCTCAGTGCTGCATTTGCCCAAGCCCATTCCAGCTCAGGCTAAGTGTGCCTTAAGTAAAGATTGTCTTGGGATGAGTTCGTGGTGTGTGCTTGTCGACATTCCCGATCCAAAGGATGATTTGTTGGGCTTGAGGGTTAAAGGGCTGAGGGCAGAGGATCCACTGTGCATCCCTGGCTTGGTGGAATAGTCTGCAACTGCCTTTGCGCAGGACTGAGAGGAACTCCAGGGGAGAAGTGGGCATTCACAAGGAGAAATGTCTGCTCCACAAAGAGAGGACTGCAGCCTACCTTCAGTGTTGCTTCCCATTTCCCTCCTAGAAGTTAATGGAAGAGGCTATAGGCTAATAGCACTGCCCGGGGAAGCTTCCCTAGCTCATTTGGCTTTGCTCACTGATCAGAACGGAGAAGCAAACATAGCCAAACTCTCTAGTTTCTCCGTTTCTGAGAGAAAAGGAAAGGGGCTCCTTAAATCTCTCAGTACCTTAGGGTCATGGGTAGTTCGCTGCAGTGCTAAACAACTACCTAGAGAAATTCACTGCCTGGGTGGGGAAGGGTATGTGTTTCCCTGATCATAGCCCTGGAGAGAAACAAAGCTCAAGCTCCTGAGTGAATCTCCTTAAGAAATGGGGCATGTATGGCAGCTTGCGTTGTGCCTGAGACTTGCCTATAGCAAACAATGCATGGATGGATAAATGTATTTCTCCCACCTGACTGCTGCCTTTTCTGGAGCCCATTACAGCTCAGACTAAGTGTGTCTTAAAAAAAGATAGTCTTGAGATGGGCTGGTGGTGTGTTCTTGTCGACATTCCCGGTCCACAGGCTGATATCTCTTTCTTGGTGGCTAAAGGATTGAGGACCGTGAACCCTCAGTGCAGCCCTGGCTAGTTGGACTACTCTGCAACTGACTTTGTGCAGGACTGAGAAGAACTCCAGGGGAGATGTGAGCATTCACAAGCAGAAAGGTCAGCTCCACATAGAGAGGTCTGCAGCCTACCATCAGTGTTCATTCCCAATTCCCTCCTAGGAGTGAAGGGAAGGGACTACAGGCTAATAGCACTTCCCAGGGAAGTATCCCCAGCTCATTCAGATTTGCTCCCTGCTCAGCATGGAGAAGTAAACCTCACCATGCTCGCTGGTTTCTCCAGTTCTGAAAGAAACGGATAGGCACACTTTGGATCTCTTGGTTCCTTATGGTCATACATAGTAGGTTGGCAGAGCTAAGCAACACCCTAGAGAAATTCACAGCCTGGGTGGGGCAGGTTATGTGTTTCCCTGATGATAGCCATGGAGAGAAGCCAGGCTGAATGTTCTCAGTGAATCTCCTTAAGAAATGGGGCCTGCATTGAAGCTTGAGTTGTGCCTGAGACTTGCCTATAGAAATCAATGCATGGATGCATAAATGTGCTTCTCCAGCCTCAACGCTGCATTTACCTGAGCCCATTTCAGCTCAGGCTAAGTGTGCGTTAACAAAATGCTGTATTGGGATGAGTCGGTGTTGTGTGCTTGTGGACATCCCCGGTCCACAGGATGATTTCTTCATCTTAGAAGTTAAAGGGATGAGGGCGGCAAAACCTCTGTGCAGCCCTGACTTGGTGGAATAGTCTGAAGCTGCCTTTGTGCAGAACTGAGAAACTCTAGGGGAGAAGTGTGCATGCACAAAAACAAAGGTGTGCTCCACCAAGAGAGCCCTGCAGCCTACCATCAGTGCTGCTTCCCAATTCCCTTCTAGGAGTGAATGGAAGGGGCTATACACTAATAGCACTTCCTGGGGAAGCTTCCCCAGCTCATTTGACTTTGATCCCTGCTCAGAACTGAGAAGCAAACCTAACCGCCCTTGATAGTTTCTCCATTACACAGAGGCGCGCTTTGGATCTCTCGATTCCGTAGGGTCACAGGGAGTTGGCTGGCAGGGCTAAGCAAGTCCATAGAGAAATTCACCACCTGGGTGGGGCAGATTATGTGTTTCCCTGATCATAGCCTTGGAGAGAAGCAAAGCTCAATGTCCTGAGTGAATCTACTTCAGAAATGGAGCCTGCATTGCAGCTTCAGTTGTGCCTGAGACTTGCCTATAGGAATCAGTGCATGGAGGGATAAATGTCGTTCTCCCACCTGACTGCTGCATTTGGCCAAGCCCATTCCAGCTCACGCTAAGTGTGCATTAACAAAACGTTCTCTGGGGATGAGTTGGTGGTGTGTGCTTGTCGACATTCCTGGTCCACAGGCTGATTTCTAGGTCTTTGTGATTAAAAGGCTGAGGGCGGCTAATCCTCTGTGAAGCCCTGACTTGGTGGAGTAGTCTGCAACTCCCTTTGTGCAGGGCTGGGAAGAACTCCAGCGGAGAAATGTGCATTCACAAGGAGAAACGTCGGCTCCACAAAGAGAGGCCTGCAGCCTCCCATAAGTGTTGCTTCCCAATTCCCTCCTAGGAGTGAAGGGAAGGGGCTATACACTAATAGCACTGTCCGGGGAAGATTCCACGGCTCATTCGGCTTTGCTCCCTGGCTAATTCGGCTTTGCTCCCTGCTCGTCGTTGAGAAGCAAACCTAAACGCACTCGTTAGTTTCTCCGTTTCTGAGAGCAAGGTAGAGGCACGCTTTGGATCTCTCGGTTCCTTAGGGTCACATAGAGTTGGCTGTCAGTGCTAAGCGAGCACCAAGAGAAATTCACCACCTGGGTGGGGCACCTTATGTGTTTCCCCGATCATAGCCCTGGGGAGAAGAAAAGTTCAATGTCCTGAGTGAATCAACATCAGAAATGGGGAATGCATTGCAGCTTGAGTTGTGTTTGAGACTTGCCCATAGGAATCAACGCGTGGATGGATAAATGGCATTCTCCCAACTGACTGCTGCATTTGCCCGAGCCCATTCCAGCTCAGGCTAAGTGCGCATTAACAAAACATTGTCCTGGGATGAGTTGGTGGTGTGTGCTTGCCGACATTCCCGGTCCACAGGCTGATTTCTCGGTCCTTCCGCTTAAAGGGCTGAGGGCAGCGAATCCTCTGTGCAGACCTGGTATGGTGGAATAATCTTCAACTCCCTTTGTGCAGGACTGAGAAGAACTCCAGGGGAGAGGTGGGCATTCACAAGGAGAAAGGTCTGTTCCATGGAGAGAGGCCTGCAGCCTCCCATAAGTGTTGCTTCCTAATTCCCCCCTAGGAGTGAAGGGAAGGTGCTATACACTAATAGCACTGTCCGGGGAAGCTTGCCCGGCTCATTTGGCTTTGCTCCCTGCTCAGCACGGAGAAGCAAACCTAACCGCACTCCATAGTTTCTCCCTTTCTGAGAGCACCGTGATGCGCGATTTGGATCTCTGGGTTCCTTAGGGTCACACGGAGTTGGCTAGCAGTGCTAAGCAACCCGCTAGAGAACTTCACCACCTGGGTTGGGCAGGTTATGTGTGTCCCAGATCATAGACCTGGGGAGAAGCAAAGTTCAATGTTCTGAGTTAATCTACTTAAGAAATGGGACCTGCATTGCAGTCTGAGTTGTGCCTGACACTTGGCTATAGGAATCAGTGCATGGATGGATAAATGTCGTTCTACCACTGGACTGCTGAATTTGCCCGAGCCCATTGCAGCTTAGGCTAAGTGTGCATTAAGAAAACGTTGCCTTGGGATGAGTTGGTTGTGTGTCCTTGTCTACATTCCCAGTCCACAGGCTGATTTCTCGGGTCTTTGCGCTTAAAGGGCTGAGAGTGGCGAATCCTCTGTGCAGGCCCGGCTTGGGGGAATACTCTGCAACTCCCTTTATGCAGAACTGGGAAAAACTTCAGGGGAGAAATGTGCATTGACAAGGAGAAAGGTCTGCTCCACCAAGAAAGGCCTGCAGCCTACCATAAGTATTGCTTCCCAATTCCCTCCTAGGAGTGAAGGGAAGGCGCTATAGGGCTATACGCTAATAACACTGCACGGGGAATCTTCCCCGGCTCATTCAGCTTTGCTCCCTGCTCAGCGCGGGGAAGCAAACTCAACTGTACTCCTTAGTTTCTCCCTTTCTGATAGCGACTGAGAGGCGAGCTTTGGATCTCTCGGTTCCTTAGGACCACAGGGAGTTGGCTGGAAGTGCTAACAGAGCCCCAAAAAATTCACCACCGGGGTGGGGCAGGTTATGTGTTTCCCCGATCATAGCGCTGGGGAGAGGCAAAGCTCAATGTCCTGAGTGAATCTACTTCAGAATTGGGGCCTGCATTGCAGCTTGAGTTGTGCCTGAGACTTGCCTAAAGGAATCAAGGCATGGATGTATAAATGTCATTCTCCCACCTGACTGCTGCATTTACCTGAGCCCATTCCAGCTCAGCCTAAGTGTGCATTAACAAAACGTTGTCTTGGGATGAGTTGGTGGGGTGTACTTGTAGACATTCTCGGTCCACAGGCTGATTTCTCGGTCTTTGCGCTTAAAGGGCTGAGGGCGGCAAATCCAGTGTACAGCACTGGCTTGGTGGAATGGTCTGCAACTCCCTTTGTACAGGAC
>RJWM01019647.1:20471-38832 GCA_004363535.1 Dasyprocta punctata | reverse complement strand
GGGATTGCAGGTGTAGGCCACCATGTTTGGTTTCTTTTGCACTTTTCTAACAATGGAAAGTTGGAAACAACTTTAACACAAGACTAAACAAAGCAGATGCTGGTTTCTTTCTTTCTTTTTTTCTTTCTTTCTTTGTCTCTTTCTTTCTTTCTTTTTCAGTGGGGAGGAGGGGCAGGGTTTTGCTGTACAGTCCAAGTTGGCTTGAGCTCACTATGAAGCCTATGATGGCCTCAAACCTACATCAATCCTCCTGCCTTGGCCTCCTGAGTGCTGGAATTACACTCTGGCACCACCACCATATCCTTTTGTACTCACACACACACACACACACACACAAATGGGAATTGAACCCATGGCCTTTGCTCTGAGCTATATTCCCACCCCATTTCAGTTATACATACATATATATATATATATAATTTTTTTGAGACAGGGACTCTCTATATTCAGGCTGACCTTGAACTCACTGTGTAGCCCACGCTTGCTGTGGAGAACCTCCTGCCTCAGCCTCCCACTGCTGGTATTACAGGTGTAGGCCGCCATGTTTGGTTTCTTTCACACTTTTCTAACACTGGAAAGTTAGAAACAACTTTAACACAAGAATGAACAACGCAGATGTGGTTGCACTCTCCCATAAGCCCAGAAGCTTGAGAGGCTGAAGCCCAGCCTGGATGACCTACTGAGATTTAGCGTCAAAGTGAAGCAGTGAAAGAAGGGCTGAGGACACAGCCCGGGGAGCGCCCTGGGTCTGCAGTAGGAGATCGGGGCTGAGGCAGAATTGGTCCAATGACCAAGAAGAGTCTGACAAAGTCACAGGCCGGGGTACGGCACAGAGCACAGGATCCAGGGGGGCTCTGCAGCTCCTGAGCACCCTGCTAGGACCTGTCCAGTCAGGTGGGCCAGCAGCAGCCCTGGTTCTTCTGCACGAGAAGGAAAGACTTGCTACCACATGCGTGACTTGCTTCTGAGTTACAAATTTATGGTCAGTTTAGAATAGTAGCCACAAAGGTGTGGAGGAGACTTCCTTCAGTGGGTCAGAGAGACATCCCAAAATTAGATTTCTAGTCATCAGATTTCTAGTCATCACCATTTCAGAATTTTGCCTTTAAAAAAAAAAAAATATATATATATATATATATATGGTGCAAGGCACAGGGAACTTCCCCTGGGGCAGCCCGGCCTGGCCTGTGAGGCGGGACCTGTGCCTCAGAGCTGGGGTTTGCAGCCCCGCCTCCCGTGTGCTGAGGAGCAAACTCTGCCCGTGCTGCCCGTCCTTTCGATGCTGGCCCACAGCAGCACTGCAGCACTCGGCCCGGGGCTGGGAAGGCAGAACGTGGCTCCGGAGAGGTGGGACACGGCTCTGGTGCGCCCAAGCCGCCCCAGTTTTTCCCATCATGTGTGCACATGCTTTATGCATCGAAAATTTACCCCGCACCATTGCTTGAATTCCCAACAACGTCGGGGCCTCCAGGCCAGAGCAGGAGCACAACATGCATGTCACAATGGCAAGAGAGAGCCCAAGGGGCCTAAATACACAACGCAGTTTTTTCTCTATGCCTTACCACAAAAAATTCCTTACAATCTTCAGGTCTAAAACTAGTTAAACATGCTCGCAATTTAAATTTCAGAAAACAAAACGGAGGGTTCACCTCATAATAGATTTCACTTGGCAATGTGTACCATTTAAGATTTTTAAATTCTAATAAAGATGAAACTACCACAGCAGAAAGATAATGCAATCAAATAAAGGCTAAGAAGAGTCCTTCAGAAAGCTCTTCATACTCGACAATCAAAGTGTCCAGTCCAGTGCTAATTTGGGGTCGAGGGTATGCTTATATTTTTCCAAGAAATGCTAAATGGCCTATCTGGGTGCCAGAGTGTGCTGTCTGGCTGTATCGTGGACCCAAACCCAGAGAAGGAGTTGATTCCACCTCTCAAGGAGCGGATGCTCAGTCCTATGACAGTGATGCCTCAGAGACCATGCTATAACCGATAGAAAAGAATGAAGCTAGAGCCAACCTTAATTGACCCAGGATGCCCAGAAGATGGTAACCAAACATAAAGCCAAAGGTCTAAATAGATGATAAGTGTACACTAAGTCCTATGATAAAAATATGTTAACTATAGATAAGATTTTGTCCTTTCCAAATTCTTTTACAAGAGATCTCTGCAAATTGACCTACAATAAATCTGACTAGTCTATTTATAATTACAAATTCTATGATTGTAAAAATTAGCATAATTCAATTTGGCTTTTATATATATATATATATATTTTTTTTTTTTTGTGGCACTGAGGATTGAACTCACAACCTCATGCCTTTCAGACAGACGCTTAAGTCACTAAGCCAAACTCCCAGCCCTGGTTTTTTGAGGCAGGGTCACACTGTGTAGCTCAGGCTGGCCTCAAACTCACAACGCTCCTCCTACGTCAGCCTCCCTAGTGCTGGGATTAAAGGCGTGCACCACCATGCCCGGCTCTAAAATATATTTGAGTGCACTCTGATTGTGTAAGATGTTTGTCAGTCTGCCTGTATATCTGTTCGTCTGTTTGTCCAGTCTCTTAAGGTGTTGGGAGTCAGCTGAGCTAGTGACCATTCACAGGTGCAGAGCTTAAAGCACAAGTACCCATACAGAGGTGCCCAAGGGCACAGAGCACCTAAGAAACGCCCTGAGGGCATGGGGTGCTGGAGGTGACAGGTGTTCCAACCCTGAGGACACGGGGTGTAAGTAGCGAGCTAGTTCAGCAAAGGGGCATGAAATAGCCCCCGGGAACTTCAGAGAGTTCTTGTGGACACCAACAACTCTACGTTTGTTTCTATGTCTGTTCAAATCTGTACAGATTGTCTATCCATGTTTGTCCATTTGTCCATTCTGTAAACAGCTGTGCCTTTTATTTTGAGCTCAACAATTTTTTCTTTCTTTCTTCTTCTTTTTTTTTTTTTTTTACCTTTTTTGGATCATTTAATCAAAGTTTAATTTGGGTTCAAGGCCAGCTTGGGCTACAACGCAAGCGCAAGGTCGACCTGAGCTACATAGTGCAACCCTGCCTCAAAAAACCAGGGCTGGGAGTTTGGCTCAGTGACTTAAGCGCCTGCCCTGGCAGGTGTGAGGTTGTGACTTCAATCCCTGGTGCCGCAGGAAAAAAAAAAAAGTTTAATTTGGGTAATAGATTTAAAAAGCATGCTTCCGCCTTTAATCCCAGCACTCGGGAGGCTGAGGTAGGAGGAGCGTTGTGGGTTCGAGGCCAGCTTGGGCTACCACGCGAGCGCAAGGCCAGCCTGAGCTACATAGTGCAACCCTGCCTCAAAAAACCAGGGCCGGGAGTTTGGCTCAGTGCCTTAAGCACCTGCCCTGGCAGGCACAAGGTTGTGAGTTTAATCCCCGGTGCCGGAAAAAAAAAAATGCTTCTACCTGGGTTCCCAGTTAGTCCAAATGATGCTAAAATCAGTTGTGTAAAAGTAATGTACATTATTGTTTATCATAACTTGAGAAGCCGGGCGTGGTGGCGCACGCCTTTAATCCCTGCACTCGGGAGGCTGAGGTAGGCGGAGCGTTGTGAGTTTGAGGCCGGCTTGGGCTACAATGCAGCGCAAGGCCGACCTGAGCTACATAGTGCGACCCTGCCTCAAAAAAACCAGGGCCGGGGGTTTGGCTCAGTGGCCTAAGCGCCTGCCCTGGCAGGCGCAAGGCTGTGAGTTCAATCCCCGGTGCTGCAAAAAGAAAAAAAAAATGTCACCATGACTGTCATGTTATAACATCGGGTATGGTTTTGATTTCTAATTTTCTGTGTAAAATATGTAATTGTTTGTTAACATTCTACAGGTATTCAGATGTTAGAACATCCATGGTTGTTTTAAAAAATAATGGTTCTATTTTATGTTCCAAGATATTTGATATTTAAATAAGATGATAATATTATGCTTTCTGCCTCTACTACATTGTACTGTTATCAATCTTTTCTTCTGGATGTTCAACAACTGAGGTTTAGAGACCAACAATTAGAGACAGATGGGCTAAAAGGATAGCCAATATTTTGGCCCTAGCCCTCTAAGGTCAGGGAGGACCCAGGACATTAGAGAACCTCTGCTGTGGCACCCAATACACTCAGTGAGTCCCTGGTCTTCTGATCGAGACTATGAGACCACAGAGGAAAGTGATCATCAGTGTGTGGTGTGCCTAAAGAGAGTCACCAGGAGAAAATTCTCCCAGGCTTTCACAGAAAGCAACTTAGTCAAGCAATGGCCTTGACTCATCTGAATGGCTGACACTGGCAAGAACTAAGAAATGCTATGTAGGGTTCCAAGGCATTTCCTGAGGAGACTTGACTGACCTTGATAAATAACCAAAAAAAAAAAAACTGATTGTTTTTAAAACAGGTCCCACTTTAACTTGGCCTTGAATATCCTGCAGAAAATGTACAACTACTACAGGTATATAAAACAATGCTAAAGTAACATGTTATAAAAGAAACTCAAATCACTAACACCTTCTGACAATTGCCAGCTACACTGGCAGCTGACTACGGTTATGGATTAATGGACTGCACAGGGTTTCAGTTGTGGAATGCTCGGACTTAAAATCTTTGGACTGCACTTAAGATAAAAAGATCTTCTACAGAGCTCTCCAACACAGCTCCTCCAGCTTCAACTGACCACCCATCTTGTGCAACAACAAAACAAAAAAGATGGATATGTTGGGAGCCCTTGAAGCTGGAAATTGACCTAGGACATGACCCAGACATGACTCTACCAAAGTAACAAAGAGCACCCCAGTCAACCATGTGAAAAAGTTGCTACAGCCCAGAAAAACACCAAGCCCCTAGACAATCCAAGCAATGGGTTATTAGGCAGAGGGGCTGAAATCGAGGTCATCCTTCCCAGTATATAAATAAACACGCAACATTGGTTGAGCAGTACCTTTCCTCCCATCAGGAGGATAAAGGCTCCACCTGACCCAGCTTTGTCTCTTCTTTATTTTTCTCATCCTCTCGTGGTCCTACACCCCAAGAACCTCAGGAGCCGCATGGGTCGCGGCACTTGCCAAGGTACGCCTGGAAGTGTGCAGTAAGTAGTTACGTGTGTGGGAGGTCACAGGGCAGTACCAGCAGGAACAGGCAGAAGGGTGAAGCAGGAGACAGGGGAAAAAAAAAAGGCAAAGGGAAAAAAGAGCACTGATAACTCAAACTTCCAGGGGTTAAAGGGTCAGACACCCCCCACTATCAGTCAATAAATGAAACCAGGATAATCATTAGTGTAGAGAGCGGTAAAGCTTCACAGCTGCTGCCCCGCCTCTCTGGCCTGTGGGCATCCAGTGCGTCAGCCTACATTTCCCATGATCCTCCCCTGTCCCGCCAGGAAGTGACGACGGCCTGTCCACGCCCCCATACGATGACAGCTTCCACTCCCGTTTCTATATAAACCTTGAACATTTCCGCAATAAACGAAGACTTGATCGGAATTGCTCGTCTTGTCTTCCTTTCTCTCTCCCCAGCCTTGCCCTACCCCATCTCCATGCCCTCTCCTCGAGACCCCCGTTTCTTTTAGGACCTGCAGGCAGGTTCAATTAGGGCTGTGACACGTACAGCTGCACAAAGGAAAGAGAGTGCCTCAGCACCTTTGCTTCGTTTTGATTTTGAGACAGGGTCTCGCTATGTAGCCCTGCCCGGCCTCAGACTTGCAGCACTCCTCCTGCCTCCGCCTCCTGAGTGCTGGGATTACAGCACCACGCCCATCAAAGGTTTTTTTTCTTACATGCGGAAAAATGGGTTTATTTCTGCTGTTCTAAAAATAATAAAAATAACTATCTTCTATTATCAGGGCAAAAGGGAGGGACCCAGTCTCTCAGGCACTGCGGTGAGATGGAGCCAGGGGCATGGTGGGGGCCTGGTCTCTGCTGAGTGGGCCACAGGCTATGGAAAGAATTGGGAACAATTGGGTCCTGATGATCTGAGAAGAGAAAAATAACTTGTCTTCCACTTGGGAAGATAATATCATCTGGGTCCAGTATGAACTAGGAGTTGGTGAGAGTCGGGTACAGAATTGTTATCAGGTAGTCTCACTGTGTACTTTAGGCTGGCCTCGAACTCATTATAGAACCCAGGCTGGCCTTGAACTCACGGCAATCCTTCTGCCTCAGGCTCGAGAGTGCTGGAATCTGAAGCATGCACCACTGCAACCAGCTTCAACCATGAGTTTTTAATTGCCCTGTGGTGTCCTGCTCCCTTAGTAGGAAGATACTATAGTACTAGCAAAATTGGGGAGTCTCCAGTTTCATCCAAGGACAGAGTGGATTTTGCCTGTTCAGACTACACCAGGCCTCCCCAAACTAGCCCGTCACAGGTAGATCCTGATGTATGGTACAATGCATTAGTGGTGAACCTGTGCCACCCAGACTGCAGCCAGGTGTTTGTTATCACTGAAAACTCTAAAAGGTTCACCATGCCTGGTGTATGGAATGCCAGGGGGAGCAAATTCAGCAATGCCATTGTTTATGATACTAAAAGAACCTGGCCAATTTCCCAACCAAAACCAATATCCAATCAGAAAAGAGGCCTGTAAAAGCCTCCAGCCTCTCATTGTTATGTTTCTCATACATGGCCTTCTGGGGCAATGTTCCCATTCTCCCCATAGGACAACCTTCAGGGGAAGACCCTTTTTGGAGGGTAGAAGACTTCCCACCTCATTAATGTGTCTGTAATCCCCAGCGACCCTCTAGTGGTAGATCTATATACACTCCTCTCCCAAATTCCAGGAGACTTTCCACAGAACAGTTGAAATCTGGCCTTAGGCCGTTGAGTTCCCCATAGGGCAGTGGGTGGGCCAAATCCCTTGTTTGGAAGAGGTAGAAGCCATCCAGGGATCTCAGGTACAGAAGATTCCTTTCCTTTATCTTCACTGCCGCTGTGAGTGTGTTCATGGCCACGCTCACTCTGCACAGCGAACTTCTTTTCCACCTTCAGTACTTGTGCGTCCTGCTACCTTTTCTGTCCTCTTGTCTTCTTCTTTGTTCAGGACACAAAGAACCTGGGAAGCCTCCCATGGGGATCTGCAAGCTGGTAACAGGTTCCATACCTAATAAAAATAAATACATGAGGTTTGCAGATGTAACTCAGCACTTCCTGGGCTCAATCCTCAGTGTGAGAAGGGGCAGAAAAAGAACAAACAAGGGCTGACGTGATCTCTTATACAGATGCCCATACACAGACATAAAATATACTTTAAAGCATGCATGGACAGGGGTTGATCAGTTGAAAACACAACTGACTACAAAACAAAAGTATACTGCATGCTTAATAAAGAGCTCGTTATTCCTGGGGGGAAATTTTCACCTTGTAGGTTCAAATGTTCTGATTTTTCTTGGAAAGCTGTTATTTTACCTCTCATAGCGGGAGACAGGGCTTTAAAATTATTTAATTCTTCCAATCACCAAAATATTGTTTTTAAAATATTTTTTTCCAGGGTGTAGCTGTGTGGTAGAGCTTGCCTAGCATGCATGAGGCCGGGGTTCCATCCCCAGCACCGAGGAAACAAAACAAAATACAGAACCAGTTCTGGATCCAGGCAGGTTTGGGATTTAACCTATTTAAAATCAATATGCAGCATGCCTACAAAACCAGAAAACCTGCAACCACCAAAAGAAGTCAGACATCCTTCAGACTAGCCGTGTGCGAGAAGCAGCCACTGCCGGAGAGATTTCTGACCATTAAATCCTTAGCCGGAACCCAGAGAAGCTCAAGGACAGTGGAAGGGCAACAAAGCGCAGGGCTTTAAGGCTTGCGGCCGTCCACTCTCTTTCAAAGCCCAACATCTACTGATCTTGCCGGAACTTTCCTGCCGGACCTCAGATGAGCTACCCGGAGAAATAAACTTGGGGAGCAGACGACTTCCGCACGGGGTAGTCCTTCGAGAGGGCAAGAGAGAACCGGAAGTCCGTCGCTTTTAGCTAGCCACCCTCTTCCGGAAATGACGCAAGGCGGGGGTTGCCGGAAGAAGTGGCGAAGTTACTTTTCCTCGTTTTTGCGGTGTTGGGGACCGAACCCAGGGCTTCAGGCATGCTAGGCAAGCTACAAGCCCAGCCCCCCAGAAGTTACTTTTGAGGGGACCCGGTAGCGGTGGCCTGTCAGGGGCTGCGGAGAGAAGCAGAGCCAGAGACGGAGGCAAGTGTACTCGAGAGTGGGAAGACGCGGGAGGAGCCCGGCCCCCGGCTGCCCGGCGCTGTCCGCCGGCTTCACTCAGCCTCCCGCACCTTTTCCATTCCCTCCACTCCGCAGCTCGCACCTCCCCCGGATGTTTCCAGGGCAACGGGAGCAGCAGACCCCCGCGAAAGGCAACTCATTAGACCCCCGCGCGCAGCCATGAGCCCCGCCTCCCACTGGCACTTGGAGAGGGGCGGGACCTGGAGCGAGGTGTGGGGTGGAGCTTGGTGGCAGGAGAGGGGCGGGATCTGACGCGGAGTGGGTGGAGCTTGGGACCGGGGGGCGCTGATGGGGCGGAGCGCAGTGTTGGGAAAGCAATCTAACGATGGTGGGAGCTGGTCCTAGGAGGAATGGGGTGGGGCCTGGGAGGAAAAGATGGGCAGAGCCCAGTGCGAGAGCCCAGTGGGGTCAGAATCAGACAAGGGGGCCTTTCTCAGCAGAGTCGAGGTGGCAGCTTAGTGAGAGTAGGTGGTGTGAAACCGGATGGAGGGAGGACCTGAGGACAGCATGGTTGAAGGAATGGCTGGTATTTGGACCAGGGCAGGTGGGCAGGGCTCAGAAGAGGCGGAGCGATGTGAAGGGGCGAGGCCAACTAAGAGTAGGGCGGCGAGTAGTCTTTTTTGTTTTGTTTTTTTTTCCTTTCTTTTCTCTTTTTTTTTTTTTTTTGAGACAGGGTCTTGATCTATATAGTCCAGGCTGTCCTTGAAATCACTGTACAGGCTGGCCTGGAACTCACAGCGGTTCTCTTGCCTCAGTTTCTGAGTGCTGGGATTGCAGGCGTGTGCCACTGCACTCAGCTGGAAGTGAAGCGTATGCAGTAGTAAGAACATTCTGGGGAAGGAGAAGGGCCTGGCCCACTCCTCCCGAGCCCCACAAGCCTCTCAGTCCCCTGTATTCTGCAGGCTGCTTCGTGACCCCACCATGTCTTCCCCTACCACGAGTTCCGGGGACCCCCCCCAGCCTGGTGAGTGATCCTCTTCCTCACTGAACCCCATCACACGCTGGCAGATGCTCACTGTTCCTTCCTGTCTTCCCTCTGCCTCTCAGGAAATGCCCCCCCTCAGCCCAGCACCTCTTCCTCTTCACCCACTATAAAGAAGGAGGGCCCTGAGCCATGGCCTGAGGGTCCGGACCCTGATGTCCCAGGCACCGATGGGGCCAGCTCAGCCTGCATCGTGGGTGAGATGGGGCCCAGGGTCCGGGATAGGGAGCTGCTGTGGAGCTGGGGAGGGGTCTAGGCAGGGAGAAAGATGAGGAACAGAGCAGAGAAGATGGGAGGCTCCTGTCTTCTGGTCATTTCCTTCCATTTGTTCTGGAGGCCTCTTGCTTCGATTCATTCTCTGTGGCCCACTGAGTTGCTCATCTTGCCCTCTGACTTGCTGGGCCCTGGCTGTGCGCATCTGCTCCTGTCGCCCTTTGTCCTCTGGCTCTTCCCCTTGGGATGGTTCGCGGACATGCAGCCTGGCTGCGGTCTGTCTTTGTGGCGCTCTCTCATGGCCTTTGTCTGCCCATCCCAGTCATCCTAGAACCAGATGAGGAGCCCGAGCCTGAGCGCAAGCGAAAGAAGGGCCCAGCTCCAAAGATGCTGGGCCACGAGCTGTGCCGTGTGTGTGGGGACAAGGCCTCTGGCTTCCACTACAACGTGCTGAGCTGTGAAGGCTGCAAAGGCTTCTTCCGGCGCAGCGTGGTCCATGGTGGAGCCGGGCGCTATGTCTGCCGGGGCGGTGGAACCTGCCAGATGGACGCCTTCATGCGACGCAAGTGCCAGCAGTGCCGGCTGCGCAAGTGCAAGGAGGCAGGGATGAGGGAGCAGTGTGAGTGCGGGGCGGGGCTCGCCTGTGCCAGCGCCTGCCCAGGCCAAGCTGCTGCTAAGGCCTGCATCCCCCACAGGTGTCCTCTCGGAAGAGCAGATCCGGAAGAAGAAGATTCAGAAGCAGCAGCAGCAGCAGCAGCAGCAGCAGCAGCAGCAGCAGCAGCAGCAGCCACCACAGCAGCCATTGCCTGTGGAGCCAGGGAGCAGCAGCAGCTCAACCTCTGGCCCTGGGGCTTCCCCGGGAGGGTCTGAGGCTGGCAGCCAGGGCCCCGGGGAAGGCGAGGGGGTCCAGTTAACAGCGGCTCAGGAACTAATGATCCAGCAGTTGGTGGCGGCCCAACTGCAGTGCAACAAGCGCTCCTTCTCCGACCAGCCCAAAGTCACGGTACTATGCCTCCCTCTGCCCTAGTGTGACACGGGGGTGGGGGCGGGGTGATAGCTCTGGGCTGCAGGGGGCATGAGGCTCCCCAGAGCACAGGAGTGGTGCCGGGAATGACCCTGGCCTCCTGCATCCCAGCCCTGGCCCCTGGGTGCAGACCCCCAGTCCCGCGATGCCCGCCAGCAGCGCTTCGCCCACTTCACGGAGCTGGCCATCATCTCGGTCCAAGAGATCGTGGACTTTGCCAAGCAGGTGCCCGGCTTCCTGCAACTGGGCCGTGAGGACCAGATCGCTCTCCTGAAGGCGTCCACCATCGAGGTCACTGCCGGGCTGCCCTCCCCTCCCCACAGGGACCCCTGAGATTGCAGTGAGACAGATGGTGGCAGCAGAGTAAAGGGCAAAGCAGAGCAGCGTTACTCTCGCGGGGATGGCATTCACAGGGGAGCGTGCAGATTCTAATTAGGATGCTCAGAGCCTCCCAGGGCCGAGGGAAAGGGAGCTGATGCTGAGAACGATGGAAGATTGGCTGGAGGGGCCTACTTTACTGGAAATACACCCAAAACTCTTGTGACATTTGAGCCAGTGAATAAGTATGGAGCACCTCCTGCATGCAAGGCTCCACTCCGGGTCTTGGCCTATGGCAGTGAACAGGCAAAACCCGCTGCACCATGCCTGTAACTGCCTGGGAAAGAGTCTGAAGGATGGGGGCGGGGAGTGTGTGGCTCAGCCACAGTCTGGAGGGGAAGAGAGCTCAAGTGTAGCACTGCGAGCTGCTGTGGGGCCAGGATGGAGGGGGAAGCAGCTAAATGGCCCGGGCCCCTACCACCCCCAGATCATGCTGCTGGAGACTGCCCGGCGCTACAACCACGAGACGGAGTGCATCACCTTCCTGAAAGACTTCACCTACAGCAAGGACGACTTCCACCGAGCAGGTCTCCAGGGGGTTGGGTGGGGCCAGAGCGGGTATTGGAACCTCAGCCGCCTCTTCTGGTGGAGCCTCCAAAGTGGGGCTCTCAGGAGCTAATCTGAGAGCCAGGAGGCATCACTTACAAAGTGCCTGGGGAAGCGGCACCTCCAGCCTCCTGGCCCACGGGGAGGCAGCCCGAGGGGAAGTGCACAGCCTGCCAAAGCCAAAGCTGGGAAAGGGCGGAGCTGCAGAGGCCTCACCCACACCTCCACTGGGCTTTCTCAGTTCGACTGCTGCTTTTCCCTAGGGTACCTCTGGGTGTCCCTGGTCAGCTCCTCCTGGTCCTGCCTTCATCCTTCAACTCCCAGCCCCACCACCACCCGAATCAGTCCCAGCGGCCCTTTCCTTGTGTGCTTACAGTGGAGGACTGGGGTGGAGCTTTGGCAGAGGCAAAGGCCCAAGGTGGGGAGCAGCTGGAGGGTTTTATAGAATGACAGGAAGCCTAGGCAGTAGATGGGGCTGGAGAGGAGGCTGGGGAACACCCTGCCCCCTGCACTGCTACCCAGCTCCCCTCCCAGTGCCCCTGTTCCCACAGCAGTCCGAGGGGTGTTAACATCCCGGCTGGCTCTCCTGTGCTACAACCTTCTGTGACTCCTATCTTACTGGGAGAAGTGCCAGTGCTCACTGTGGGCCACAAAACCCTTCTTTGTACCTGGCCTGGTTCCTTCTGTGCCCTCCATGCCCGCCTCCTTGACTGCTGGCCTTCCAACTTGCATTCAAACCATCAAGCTGGTTCCAGTAGGCCCGCTGGACTTGCTGTGCGTTCACCTGGAATGACGGTGCCCGCATCGTCTGGTGTGCCCAGACCTTCAGCTTGAATGCTGAAAGTCTCGTGGCCTGTGTAACCCCTAAGTCTGGGGAGAGCAGAGAGCCGGCCACACCCAGGACATTGGGGCAGCCTGTAACTTACTCCCTGGCCGCCTCAGTCATTCCCTGTGTGTGCTGTTGGACAGGCGAACACAGTCCTCGGTGACCCCATTGTCCTGCTGTGCATTGTCCCTAACGCCTGTCACCCTCTGACAGCTAGGTCCTCACTGATGCTTGTCATCCACTCCCACCACCCCAGAGTCCTCCAAGAGCTGGGCTTTCCTCTTGCAAACCGCTGTCCCCGGGCATGAGGATGGCAGGAAGTGCCCAGTAAACACTTGCACTCCTCATCTTACTGTGAGCGCTGCCAGGGTCTGTGGGACACCTGCCCCACGCCAGGCTAGGGACTGGCAGGAACCCTGCCAGTGCTGCTGTTCTTCTCCCTCGCCCACCCACCGTGGTGTGCAGCGATCAGGCCGTGGCGGTCAGGCTCCAGCCGAGGGAGCTGACTTCCGGCTTCCGTCCTGCCTTAGGCCTGCAGGTGGAGTTCATCAACCCCATCTTCGAGTTCTCCCGGGCCATGCGGCGGCTGGGGCTGGACGATGCGGAGTATGCCCTGCTCATCGCCATCAACATCTTCTCTGCCGACCGCCCCAACGTGCAGGAGCCCAGCCGCGTGGAGGCGCTGCAGCAGCCCTATGTGGAGGCGCTGCTCTCCTACACGCGCATCAAGAGGCCGCAGGTGGGGCCGCCCTCAGGCCTGACCCCTCCCAGCCTCTCCTCTTCCCAGGCTGGCCTTGGGGGGGCTCCTGGCAGGGTGCGGCCAGCCAGCACCGCCTCCCTTCTGTCCGCAGGACCAGCTCCGCTTCCCACGCATGCTGATGAAGCTTGTGAGCCTGCGCACGCTGAGCTCTGTGCACTCGGAGCAGGTCTTCGCCCTGCGGCTCCAGGACAAGAAGCTGCCGCCTCTGCTCTCTGAGATCTGGGACGTCCACGAGTAAGGGGCCGGCCGCCCTGGCCCCCAGCCTTGCCTGACACCCATCAGTGGACGGATGGACGCTGTCATCCTTCTTCCTCCAGGGCGGGAAGGGGCCCGGGCCAGGCCTGTTGGTCTTTTGCCTTTTGGCCTTCAGGATGAGTCTCAGTTGGGGTCCAGAAGTCGCCTTCCCCGCCCACTGAGTCTTCCAGGAAGGGTGATAGGGCCCAAGTCCTGACCTCTGACCTCTCCCGCTGCTCCCCCTGCCCAGCTTACACCTCCAACCACCACACAGTGCACCTTGATCAGAGTGAGGGCGGCCACAGGAGCCCTCTTCCTCTGTTCCTTTTATTTAATAAAATCTAAAAACAACAAAAATGAGAAATGAGAAAATAAGGGTACAAGCCAGCCCTGAAGCACAGCCTGAGAGGTGAATGGGGGGCTTCCAGGGTCTTCAGTGATGCCACCCCCTCCTTGATTCGGCTCCCCAGGCCGATGGGGTGATGCACCAGCTGCATCCAGGGCACTGCCCACGGTGGACAAAGAGGACCCAAGGTGCTGAGGGATCAGAGCCTCTGTCCAGTCAGCAAGCTCCCCCTCCAGCCCCTGTGGGTGGGACTGTGCTGGCCACTCGGGGCCCACGGCTCTAGTTCCGCAGGCGTTGGTGGAGCGATTATTTCAGTGGAATCTACAGTGAACAAGAAAATGCAGGTCTCCCTCTGAGCTCGCTGCCAGACAGAGGGACGTGGGGAGGACTGATGGGAAGCAGGAGAGGGGCTTGGATGAGGCGGCCCAAGCCAGAGTGGAGCTAAGAGGAAGAGGGAACCGCTCCCAGGAGGCCGTGCCTTCCCTGGCACCGGCTTGTGCCCAGCTAGGGCAAGCGCGATAGCTCCCAGTCCTGCCAGATGCCGGAGTTGGGCGGGCTGCAGGGAACATAATGAGAGGTGCGCGGATGTGGGGCGGGGCGCAGTTTCAAGGGATCAAATTCTTCCCTGGGTAAGAGTTACAGAATGGGAAACTAAGGCTGGGAGTCCCCTCTGCGGGAAGGGCGGGCCCTAAGCCGGAAAGTCGTCCTGACACAACCTCTGTGGCCGGAGGTTGCGGGCGCAGCGAAGGAAAATTTGGAAGGGGTGGGGAAAGGGGCGTGATCATGCGGCTTACGCCACGAGGGCGCGGGATCCATAAGAATTTGTCTGTAACGGGGCGGGGCTCCACTTGAGAAGGGCGTGGCCTCGCCACACGCGGCAGGGCAGGGGGCGTGGTCCGTCCTTGCGCGGTTGCTCTGGGCATGCGCACGCTAGAGTCAAAGGTCGCGGTGGCGTACGCTGTGGCGGGAAAGGCTGTTTGAAGTGGGTAAGCAGGGAGATGCATGGAACTCGGCTGGGCAGGGAAAGGGTTCGGGGAGTCGGGGACGCAGTACTGAAAAGGGGTTGGGAGGGGTCACGCGGGCCGTGGCTGCGGGAGGGAGCGCCTTGGCTCGGGGCCTCAGGGACCAGTGGTCCGCGCTCGCGCTCGTGGGCCGGAAAGTGCCGCGAGGGGACCTTGCGGCGGGCAGGGTCGCAGGCCCCTGGGCCTGGCCTGGGTCGGGTCGCCGCGCTGGGGACCTTGGGCCGAGTGCGCACGTGCGAACCTGTGTAGTCCTCTATTCTCTGGACATTGGTGGTCCCAGGCGCCACGACACGATGAAGTCCGAGGTCTCTGCCCCGGGGACGGTAGACAGTAGAGAAGTAAGAAGGTCTGGCAGTAGCAAGGCAGTGCTTCCCGGCAGTGGTACCTTCTATACAGAGGACTAAACAGGCTCACGCGATCCCGACGGCAGGCAGCGTCTGAGATGAGAAGTTTGCAGTGTAGAGAAGGGTATGGGCGGAGGGACCCACAAGCGCAGAGGCCCCGGGGCCGGCAGGAGCTTGATGTGTTTAGCGCTGGAGCTGAAGACTAGAGAAATACAGATGAAGTCGGGGTGTCTTGATGGGGGACTGGATCCTGTCCGTCCTTGTAAACTCTGTATGGGGCTTCACTTTTATTCGGGGCTTCCTGGGGAGCCATGGGAGTGTTTGCGCATGGAAGCAACATGGTCTGCCTTGGCTTTTGAAGAAGCCGCTGGCAGCTGAGTGGAGATTGGGTTGGAGCAGGAGTAAGAGTGGGGATGACTCCTGGCTTCATGGGTGAGCAGCAGGCCAGATGGGGAAGGCTGAGGGGGAAGCAGGTTTGGGGAGCAACTGTGAAGGCCTGACCCCACCCAGAAACCTCCCCTTGCCTTGTCTACTCCCACTTTCCTGCACTTCACCCAGGTTTCTAGCACCCCTTAGAGAGCTTCCTTCCCCATTCCTGGCCTTTGCTGGATCTGGGGAGCCATGATAATTCAGTCTGGTTGTGGAAAGCATGAGTGATCTCAACCCTTTGGGAGCCAGAGCAGAAGCTGGGTGCTGAGGGACGTCTTGGCAGGGCTGGTGACACTCACCGGATATCTGAACTCACCTGTGGTCCAGGCACTGTGCTGGGTGACGCTAGGGCCCTGACTTGGGTGAGATGCTGAGCCTTATTTTCAAGGAGCTCTCAGACTGAGACGGTCCAGCTTGGGACACACGTGTGACGACAGATGTCATGTGAGGCACTGTACGAGCCCAGGGGCAGCCGGCCAGGCTGGAGGAGCTGAGTTGGCGTGGAGACAGGAAGTGGCGGGATTAGGCAGCTGAGAGAGGGGATTTATCGAGCTCACACTTCCCGAGGGCAACTGGGGACCAGAGAAGGAGACAGACAAAACCAGTCCGCAGCCAGCGTGGTCAGAGAGGCCCAGGGAAGGAAGCCAAAGGCCACAATGGGAAAATGCACAGGTTTCCTCGGGATGCAAGATGCATAGTTGCACTGTGATCTTTTAACTATGACTGTTGAGCCCCTTCTTTGGCCCAGCAAGTTCTTCTAGGTGTTGGAGCTGTCTCAGGAAACCGAAGACAAGTCCCTGCTGTCATGGAGCTCGTGTCCTAGTAGCAGAGACAGCATGGAAGACAAATGAGCAGGGCTCCTCAGGCCCAAGTGGGTTGGAATCTGGGAGCTTGTTCTTTACCTTTTTTTTTTTTTTTTTTTTTGTGGCACCGGGGATTGAACTCACAACCTCGCACCTGCCAGGGCAGGCGCTTAAGCCACTGAGCCAAACTCCTGGCCTTCTTTACTCATTTATTTGACATTAGTGGGGATTGAACCCAGGGCCATCACAGTGAGCTATCTCCCCAACCTTTTGTTTCCATTGTATTGTGAGACACAATCTCCTCCAGTTGCCCAAGTAGGGCTGGAGCTCAAGATCCTCCTGCTTCAGCCTCCCAAGTGCTGAGACGACAGGTCTGCACCACCAGCTGTGGGAGTTCTTTTTACAACACAGAGGCTCCCGCTCTGGCCCCCAGAGGCCCCAGTTTAGTCCTAGGTGTGCCTGACAATGAGCTTTCCCAACAAGTCCTGCCTGCAGCTCGTGCCGCTGGTCCCGGGGCTGCTCTTTGAGAACTGAGAATGGTACAGCACACCAGGCAGTGATAACCGATAGCAGAACAGCAGGAAAGGGAGGTGGGGAGTCCCAGGAAGGGGTGACCCTGTCTCTGTAAATGGCCTCACTGGGAAGGTGGCAAGCCAGCAGAGGGTGAAAGGGGCAGCTGGGCAACTAGAGGATATCTGTACCGTCAACAGCTTGTGCAAAGGTCCCGAGGTAGGACTGGACTTGCTGTATGTGAGGCCAGTGTCGAGCCAGGGAGGAGGGTATGGGGCGGCATCAGAACTTGGGGCCAGATAGTGCAGTACCTGGAGGCCATGGTGAGGACTGAACTTGGTTTTGCCTATGAAGGGAGACAGGGACAGGCTTTGAGCAGAGGGACGGGGTGGACTGACCTGTTTGTACAGAATCCTTCTGTGGGTGAGGGAAAGCGAGAGCACAGTCATCCCTAGGGACCTCTGTGCCAGGTCCTGCACTGAGCTCACAGCCCAGCAGGGGGAGACCATGAACAGCCTCAGGAGAGATATGTTAGTAGTCTGAACTAGCGGGGAATGTGCTGAGGCTGAGAAAGAAGTTGGGGTGACTCCAAGGGTGTTGGATTTAGGAAACTATGGAAGCAGTTGGAGCTCAGCTTTGGGGTGTGAGATACCTGAAAGCTCATACTCTCAGTGGGGATGTCGTAGCTACCGTGGCTATGTCCCTGGAGGAGACTCAGGAGAAGGGACTGGCCTGTGTGTGGGAGCCCCGGGCTCCAGCCCTGCATGAGTGGGTGCGGGGCAGCACTGTCAGATTGGTGAGATTGGGGCCAGGGCATCTTGAGAAGGAGGTCACTGAAAACCAGCACCCGACCCCGGGAACCTGTTGCTTCAGTTCTGGGGTTGCTGGGCGTGTGCTGCTCCTGAAGGGCCCCAAGGGGTCAGCGCTCAGTGTTTGCCTAGTGTGTGGCCTGTGCCAGCCAGGAGAGAGGTCACCACATGCAGGGCCTGTCCTTTCTCACATGGTCATCGGGTGATGGGTGACACCGGGGTGTGTCCGGCTACACGGTACAGAACTCAGGTTTAAGGAAGAACCGTGAGATAGGATGGAGTCTGAGTGCGGGTCTCAGGAAGTACCCCGTGCGGGCACATCTGTGGAGGCCGATGGCTGCCTGGAGAGAGGAGGAGATGGGCCCAGCGGTGTGGAGGGCGTGATCACCAGAGGATGTGACCCTTTCGGGGAGCAGGAGATGGAAGTATCCTGAAATGGATTGTGGTGGTGGCTGTACAAGTGCAAGTGCACTAAAACCATTCAGCAGTGAACTTGCTTTTTTGGCGGTTGTGCAAGGGCTCCACCGCCAAGCTGCACCCCAGCCCCGCCCGAGGAGCACTTGAGGAAAGCCTCTGGTGTGAATTCCATCTCAGTGGAGCTGTCCCCAGGAAACCACTGTCAGCAGCCCTACCTGTCCTTCCCAGGTGACGCACTGGCTGGGGGCAGCTTAGAGGTAGAACGCTTGCCCAGCATGCATGGGGCCCTGGTTTGATCCCTAGCAGGACACACACATGCAAAAGCAATACATGTAATCTGCTACCCACCGTATATATATATGTCCCCTTTTATGTATTTTCTCTTTAAGTTGCTATTTTAATGTTTTCTAACTTGCAGGGACGTTGTAAGATGAGCACAGTGAACAGCTGTGTCCCCTTTGCCCTGAGTGACTGGCGTCTGCGTTGACTCCTCATTTGCTTTATGTAAACACTCATGAATC